>CAHIKZ030004198.1:1447500-1460000 GCA_903632075.3 Acanthosepion pharaonis
CAACTTCTACGGGAAGGAAACTGGAAACTGGTATGAACACCACCCAGATCCGGTTACGGAGATGGGACCTGTGACATTCTATGGGAACAATCACACTGACAGAACAATCAAGGCCAACTGGCCAGATATTGTTATTAAAGACCACAAACAAAAAAAGTACCTCCTTATTGATATGGCAGTCCCTACTGACTGCAATGTATCTTTGAAGATATTCAAAAATTTGTCAAAGTACAAGGACCTTGAAATAGAAATCTCGAAAATGTGGCATATGGGAACATCAACAATCTATGTTGTAGTTGGAGCCCTAGGACTGGTTGGAAAAGATTGCAGTAGACTAATTGAAGGGATTCCTGGAAGTCCATGCCTCAAGGAGATACAAAAAATTGTTCTGACAAGTACAGCCCACACCTTACGAAGGGCTTTATGTCTGTAATTTAATTCTTTTTTTTTTTTTTTTTTGTCAGTGGAAAGTTTCATGACGCCATTTCTAAACATAGGTCCCTGGGCGGGACCAGGAAAGAAATGTGTAAACGCCAGAAATCAAAGAAAATAAAAATAATAATAATAATAATAAACGAAGAAGAACGATAATGGAGATATACTGACTAAAAATATGAATACGAAATTTTATTACTGAAGAAATAAAGAAGACATTGATGGGCAACACGAAATGAATGAAGTTGTTAGTAAAAGATACGGCAATCAACATGTGAGAATGAAAAGACCACAAAGACGCTGAAGACAAGAGTTGCAAGAAGATGATGCGATTCACGCTACATTGTACTAGATGTCTGCATCGAATTTAATACCAATAAAATAAAATAAAAACTTTTTGCAATCGATGTCATGATAGAGCATCAAAAGAGGAGTTAAATCAGAAAGAGAGCCCCGTATCAAACATGTGCAAAATAGCGCTTCAAAAGATGGCGGTAGCTGCCTCCGATATATAAACAGCTATGCTTATACTGTACACTCGTGGGATAGTCGGATAACAAGGAGTTATATAATTGTAGCGCCAGCTGTAGGGTATGGGATTTATTTTGTTGTAAAGTAGTTTTCACAGTGGAGGTTTGTATTTCAATAAGTCGGTCCTAAAAGGGTCCGACGTACACAACATTAGGAACTTGAAATAAGAGTTAATGACGCAGCAATCTAGTTATGGTTGTTGATACTTCAATGTCCGACATCGACTGTCTCACTCAACTCCACTGAGCCCAACTGGCCACTGCTACTACTACTTATTATCTGTGGGAGAGTCTATTACAATAGAATAGGTAATGTTCTGGTATAACACATTTGTAGAGGGTTTCAGTTTTGGTGTCACTACGTTTATATTAACGGTACTTCCAACTTACAAGATTCAAGTAATAATAACAACTCCATTTGTTAACCAACAAATATTTATTGAATAAAATACAAGCATGAAATAATTTGTTATTCACAAAGTAGATTAAAGAGAAAGAAGTTGTTCCCCTTTAACTGTAGATTGATTTGTAATTAATTGTTTGAAGAGAGTTTTCTTGTGAGATAAATGTTCCGAAATAGTTGTTAAAACAAAGTTTCCATGTTAAGAATGGATAACATCTTGAATACAATTGCTTGGTATGTGTCGTGAATAAATCGGTTTGAATCAACAAAGTTCTGGTTGATTGAGCTATGCAAAAGATAAAGAGAGATAATGTAAGTTTGTAGTTACGAAATTCTGTGTCTGTGTGTGCGTTGAGCAAGATCGTGGATTTGGGTTGATGGCTGGAATCATACTGGATCTTACTGGCGACTTGCGAAAAGTCGCCCCTTTTAAGGATAAAAAAGGTAGGCTCCCACGGACCGCGGGAAGACTTGATATTGCATTAAAAATATGTGATTGGTTAAAAATTAACCAATCACTACACTCGTACTAAAGAGAATAGGTAAGTATGCTCAGAACCAAAAGATTCAAACGAACGACTGCGATGGCTAAATTGTCCGCTACAAAGTTAGTAGTAAATTATTAGCCAATCGCAGGCGAATAAAATCTGGGTGTGGAAAACATAGCAATCGCTATATAATCACCCCACCCGAGAGGGTGCTACTCACATACTCTTGAGATGATACACGTTCAAAGAATTTAACCAAAGCTTACATTTTCATGCTGATATTTGAATAAATGATAAATTTACATAAGAATAATTTAGTGTCGTATTCTTATATATTTTCTTTTTTTTTACAACGAAACCAAATTATATCTCAGACTAAGAGCATGGCCCGGCGTTGCCGTGCTTGATTAAAAAATCGTACGACTCATACAGCAATCGCTATCACTTGACTTAAAACATTTTTGCCCTTCCTTGCCTTTAAAGGAGTGCCCTTTGTCGTGCTGATGTTGCTACATGCCTTAGTTCTTGCCTATCTCACACTGCGAATTTTTTCTAAGCTCTATACTAAACATTAAATCTGTTACGAAAAAAGAACTAAACAAAATGAACACAAAACGATCAGCTTTAAAAAAGGACTCGTAACTGGAAAAACCGAATGAAAAAAGGATGTTAACAACAAATACTTTTTCACACCCACCCCAGTTCTGCTGAATCAGAATCAACGTTGGGTTTAAGCAAGCGAATGAGCCAACTGGAGTAAAGTGCCATGCTGATTAAATTTTTCCCACCTGTGACGAATGCAGCTATCGATTTTTTTTGCATGCTAGCATGCTAGTTAACATTCATGTCAGTCAGCTGTTGGTTCACACGATGGCCAATAGAATCTTTCTGTCTATTCGTGGCAGCCAGCTATAGGCTCCCACTCTGGACAGTAGAAATTGGCCGCAAACTACATGAAAACTACCGTAGAATCATGAAAAATCGATTATTCCCATTATCGATGGAAGTTGGAAAATGCAAAATCGGTCTTGGTCTTCCCGCTAACTTGGAGCATGTGCATGTAAATTTTGGTGCAAACCCGTCGAAAATTCCGGCCGTGCATTCGTTACACACACACACACACACACACACACACACACACACACACACACACACACACACACACACACACACACACACACACACACACACATCCTGCCTTTTATGGATAGAGATAGAAAAACATGGCAGATTAAGAGTTTTGAAAAATACTTGTAGTTTATTCTTTTAGTCGATCAAGTGACATAGAAACAACTTATTTTTAAAACTCAGAACAAGACTGGTGTAAATATAAAGATTGTGTCAGAAATGACAAACTTAGACTATAATGGATGTGGCTCTGTCAGTTTCCATAATTCATTTACTCAAATAAATATTACTCCTCTTTCTTTTTCCTGTCAGTCTTAATTAGGCCTCCCACTGATCAGAAGCTACGCCAACAAGACTTTCTCTAGCAATATTGTTACATCCAAGATCTTATCTATTAATTTGTTTAAATAAGATTCCCTTTTAATAATGTAGACGATGCTAACATTCTTCGGAATCTTTATTATCTAAGAACTGCTATGTCTTCTTGGAAAAAATGGTGCAGTTTTACATTTCATGATATAATCGTCGGCTTTATAATGTATCCAAGAATTTAATTTCTTCTTTGCTGATGGCTTCCATTATGATGGTGGTATTGATGACTAAATTCATCGCCAACGTGCAAGTTCAGGATAAAAAGCCTCCAGTTTCACCAAAGGCTGATCCCCACATCTATTCTCTTTTACCGTTTAGCTTTGCAAGATTTGGTTAGAGGTGAAAGACAAAGTCGAAGAAAGTGACGAAACCTGATTCTCAACTTGCCGGGGAATGACCACCACACTTGACTTCATAACCTTCCTCTGCCACAGATATGAGCCAATGAGACATGCAGAATCCAGTTAGGCAACTGCAATGCATGGTTGTTGACTATGTTATAATTTCGAGGGACGCCTTCTGTAGCATGTCCGTCATGCGTAGCCCTCATTCAACAGTTATGATCTGTTTTAATTACCATCCAATTGTTTCACTGTAGGGGTCTTTGGGATTGGTTGCGCGTAGTCTGTGACCGAGGTCTTGCCGTTAATAATGATCCTACCAAAAATTTAGAACATCAGATGGCATCGTTCTTAGAGCCATGCAAGCCCCTTCACCACAACAAGAAGCGACCATCTGAAGTGCGCACATAGAAACATACACGCATAAACACCCAAATATATTTTATAATGGAATAAACACTTTGTTATCAAATGTTATTTTAATGTCAATATAAGAAACCAAATAATGAATAGGAAAATAATAAAAATATAAAATTATCATCAAATATATGAGAATATTTTTATTATTGTTGCTTTTTAAAATTTTTGAAAGATAAATAATAAAGGAAGAAATTGACTATTCTGAACCCAAAGTAAAAATAACAAAATAACATTACGATTCGAAACGCTTTTCCTACAAATATGAAAATACGTCCTCGTCTATAAAAATGTTACGTTATATCTACAATCAATAAATAATAAAAGAATAAAATTATCGGAAAATGCCGTTAAGAATAGTGAAAGAAATCGACGATACTGAACCAATTGATATTAGATATGCTGCATGTAACATAAATCGATTAAACCCTTGTGTAAAATGATGAAAATGGTCTGTAAAATAATAGATTGTCATAAAATTCTGTGTTTGTGGCATGCCGACGCTAAGACATTTTAACAAACCTCCTGACATTGGGAAAATGAGCAGCAGTCGGGTTCATAGATTTCTGAAGAGAATTAGTGTGAATTTAACAAAATTTGCATAGTGTATGTGGATTCTGTTGACACCAAGGATAGTCTCAATCGTACCTCTAAACATGTTTCACGATATCCGACTTCCTCAGGTGCCTACTTTAGAAAATCTTTTTTTTCAACAGCGGTTACTGGAGAAGGTCTACCAGCCGGAAGAACGCCCGATCTACATTGTCGACTTTTCTCGAGTGCATTGGCTCTACAGTTTTCCTTGTCATGTGCAGTTGCTATATATTTCTGTTGTCAGCCTGTATATCCAGAATCTATTCCAAGGTAAACCTGATATTCTTGATGCAAAGATTCTTGATAAATTCCAGAGGCAACAGAAAATGGTTCTACAGAAGGATGCTGAGAATGACATTAAGGTAAATAAAAAATTCACTTATACTCAGAACTAGAAACAGGCAGTTGGAATTTCTGGACCACATAACGAGTAAGGAGGCCTTCGAAATCTTGAGACAATATATATTGAAGACAAAAGGAACACAGGGAGGCTACCTAATAGAATTTATATGAATGGATGGCAGATGTAGACGTTAGAGGGGTGGTAAAAAACAATAATTACTAAGCGCTACACAGGACAGGAAGTTGTGGAGGGCTATGTTCCGAAAGGAAACGGTATACAGAAGAAACAAAGGCTGATTAGAAGACTTTGGCAGTAACGATGAAGACGCTGATCTGATTATAATATTAGACATTACATTTGGGAAAATATAGAATCAAGAAAGAAAAAGAAATATTTTGAAGCGAAGTGTAAAATATACCAAAATACAAAAACTAACAAAACGAAAACAAAACAAGTGATATCTAAAAGGAAATTTAATTAGAAAATAGAGTCAAGAGAAACTAAAAAAATAAAAAAAAAAATAAAAAATATGCTAAGAAAATTGAAATAATGAGGTCAGAGAAGGCAGTGTGAAAAGATAAAATTGAAATTTGATTAAATTAGATGAACTAAAAGTTAAAATATAATGCAAGATTTATTTTTGCGGAATTTTTTTTTAATATTCAAATATTTTATATTGGGTTAATTGCATTTTCGATCGCTTTGTGTTGTATTAAACTCATGCGGTTTTTTTTAATTCTGATTTCATTTTGTGAATCATATAGATTAACTCTATAGTCAGGGGGTTTCGACACGTGATAACGAAGTTGAATTCATTTTGATTTGAGCTAATCAATTCATATCTTTTAAATCCTTGACTTCCAGAAGATCATATATTGATAAATATAATTTTGTCCGTTTCAAATTTATTCTCGAACAAACTAACACTCTTGAAATGTAACAGAAAATATTTTTGATTTTCTTGACAAACATCCTGAGAATTCGGGAAAAGGCGGACGAGAATTTTCAACACGATTGGGACAATATTGTTCGGTTTGGTTTGCCGCATATCAAACATTTACAGTTTATTTAACGTCGGACGCGTACTATAGATAGGTAGACGTAGCTTCGGTGTGCTCGAGCGTAAAAAAAAAGGTAGAAACAGTTTCGTTTTACGCGAGAATGAAAAACAAATATCAGCTTTTCGTTAAAGTTAAAAAAAATGTTTAGCTTGCAAGAGATTTTAAAAAAATCAATACAAGACTGGTTTTGAAAGTGACTCAAAAAGTAGATATATGTTCAAATTGCAGAAAAACCTGCTGGGTTTCAAACGGTGATTCTCTGCCTCTTATTGAGGTAGTCAACTGGATCACGTGACATCCAGCGAATGACGTCATGAGATAGATTGACGATGGGTAGTTGTGATGTAGAGCCCAGAGAAGAAGGACTTCCCTACCCCACAACGGTAGGTCTTATAGGAAAAAAACACATGGCCGAATCTGGTTCGTAGAGAAAAACCGCCGTAACTCCAGTTTTCGCTTTGAGAAATATTACAAGTAAGGTTCCCCTTTCTTACACACCTTTTGTTGTTGCATACATGTTATACTTTCTCTGTCACATGATTCATGTGACTATCTCAAGGAAAGGTAGAGAATCGCCTTTTGTAACACAACAAACAAAAAATATAGACATGGTTTAACATTGCACTAGTCCAAAAATATACACATAGATTTGGCTTGCTCGAGAGCCAAAAATGAAGCTACGGGTTTCGTTTGTATGTGTGCCAAAAAGTTACATATAGTGGAGGTGAGCGATCATGGCTATTCACAATTTCCTAACCGTCATAGCTGTAATTAATGTTCTTCTAACCAATGTTCTGTTTTAAGTTTACCAAAGCTTATGAAGAAAGTTATTTGATATTTCTCTGTGTTACTCTAATACAAGGCCACTTATGTATCATGTCTCAAAAATATATATATATATATATATATATATATATATATATATATATATATATATATATGTGTGTGTGTGTGTGTGTGTGTGTGTGTGTGTGTGTCAACAAAAAATATTAAAAAAATTAAAAGCATCAGACACACTGAGTTGTATATTAATATTCTTTCGTTTTTATTATTTCAGTTAGATTCCTCGACTAGTTTCTGACCAACATGGCCATCATCATCAGAGAGAAAAGATTTCTGCTTGTTAGTAGCAGCGAACTACGGTTTCTTTAACACACACACACACACACACACACACACACACACACATATATATATATATATATATATATATATATATTTAGAGAGAGAGAGAGAGAGAAACTATGTAAATATATATATATATATATATATATATATATATATATATTATTCGAATGTCAGTGTTTCACACATTTTCAACTTTACTCCTAGAGGCTGTAGTCCAGGATTTCATGCCATTTTGGAATCAGGCCAACTCCGTGAGCAAATTAAAAAAAAAATCCAGGTCGGATCCGGACGCGCAATCTTGAAACTTTGGTTTCCCAAATTTTCATTATTGTTTTCGAATTTCACCATCTTGACTTCTATTGATAAAAACCATTAAAGGGAGACAACTCTGTAAGTTTTTGATAGCTCATTTTCAGAGGAAAAAAATACTGTTCTCAAATTACAGTGTTTCAAAATAAAGTTGTCTGTACTTTCAACTTTACTCCTAGAGGCCGTAGCCCATCATATCCTACCATTTTGGACGCAGGCCGACACTATGAGCAAATTAAACACATTCTGGAATGGATCCGTTTTTCAAGTTTACATCATTGCGATTGTTTTCGGCTATTTTTTACGACAATTTTTTTGAACATTAAAAATTTTTATAACTTGAAAATAAACTTGGGAATAATCGAAATTAATTGCGAAATCCAGCGAAAGTCACCCATGAAATTAAAATAAGTATTTGTAGAAACTAATGTAAGGACCTACGTAAATTGTTTTTAAATTAACTGGAGTCAGAAGAATTATCGTTAAACTTTTAACAGGTAATCTTAAATATTAATGCAATACTTAAATGCAGCGATCAATTTTGAGTTCTTCTATAGTTTATTGTCTATCGCATCTACTGCTACCAAACTATTGCTATGAAGGCCCAATCAAGAGCCCTACGCATGAGTTAGCTTAAATGCTGCCAGATAGGACAGCTTTTTAAACTGGTATATATATATATATATATATATATATATATATATATATATATATATATATATAGATAACTAGACTCGTTTGAAAAAACCTCGAATTTTGATTTGCTAATCAAATCAATCTCGAGGGAAAAAAGGTTTAAAAGGTTTTAAAAAGAGCTACAAACATGGACTTCTGCCGACAAAAAAATCGCACAGATGCAGGTCTGAAGCCCAAAGAAAAAAACCCCGATACGAGTAACAACTAACTAACAAAAAGAGCTCAATACAACCGTAGAGTAGACCTAGATACACCCTAGTGAGCCAGACAAACCTACCAAGGTTTCACCTAAACGGATCGTCAGGGAAAGTTTGGCTAACGAGGCAAAGAGAAGAAACATATGATCAACCCAACCAGCTATTAAACTCTAAAACTGAAATTCTCAATGTATGTAGACATAAAAATCTTGGCTACTAAATCAGACGTTTCCCTGTTATTGACTTTCCACTGAGATTTTTTTTTTTTTTTTTTGTTGAATAAATATTTCCCCCCCACTTAGGTTGTTTTGTTTTTTTTTGTTTTTATTTTGTCACGTGGTATGATTTTTAGCTATCACCTATAAATATGTGTCTTTTGCCTCGTTAGCCAAACTTTCCCTGACGATCCGTTTAGGTGAACCTAGTAGGTTTGTCTGTCACTAGGTGTACCTATACTAGGTGTATATATATATATATATATATATATATATATATATTACATTTTATTTTCCATTTTTTAAAAAAGTTTTTCCATTATCTTTTGCAACACTATCCTTTATTTATTTGAAGTCCCCAGTATGTTGTCCTCACCATTGACTTCCAGTGACTTTTGCTGACACATAAATACCGTTTTCTTACAGTTAATAATCTTATTTGCTCTTAATTTTCTTTTTATCTAGGATTTCGTTCAGTTTTCTTTAACCACACTTTCTGTGTAGTGATTCACTAAGCGTAGCTTATATGTGGCACAAGGCCGGACATATGGAGCACCCAGTAAGGATCGAACTCATTACTCAGTCGAAATTGACAAGATCTCTAACGATTACACAACGTTAAAGTGCCCGAATAGTAATTTACAAGTAACTTAAGTATGGCACAAGGCCGAAAATATGGAACACCCAGTAAGAATTTAACTCGCTACTCAGTTGTAATTTATCTAGCGTGACATGATTGCTAATCATTACATCACGTTGAGGTTTTATGTAAGTAGGTATTTATCCAAGCTTCCCAGAATGTGGCATAAGGTCTGAATTTATAGTGAGATTTCAGAAATAATGTACAAAAAATACACAAACCTCCTCGGCACTTCCAATTCTGGGGAGGCCTTAGGCATCGGGTAATTAGCCCATCTACCTACCGAAGGAGAGGAACTTCCTAGTGGGGGGTAACCCGTCATTTTTTTCATATTATTTTTCACTTCCACGGTATACGGATTTGTTTATTTAATGTTAAGTTAATATCGGTCCGTAATGAATCCCAATAGTGACTATCTCATAAGTTACATGAAACCACAGAATAAAAATATCAGTGAGGGTTACGTTTAAATGATTCCTGGTACTTTAATTTTTAACTGAGCCTCTTCGTGAATGAATACTAGCCACAGTAGCAGTGGTGTTTCCTGAGTAATATAGACTAACAGAGTCCAAACCGCTACAGGCTGGTTTTAAATTCAGAGATTTTTCTTCTCATAGACCGGTCGCCAACCAAGGCTATATGGCCCAGTGTGTCTTGCTGTTTACCCATACAGATAGATTTATGTGTTATGCGTGATCCATGCTAAGGCGATCATATATCTTTCCGATACATGACTGACGAGGAAGATTTTCCCGCATTAGGTTGCCATTTCTTTGTGCAGTAGACCAGTTGCCATCCAAGGCTATAGAACCTGGTTTGTCTTGCTATTTACCCATAGCTGGGGGTGAGAGAAGAAGAGGATTCATGCCTTTCCCAAGGGTATTAATATGAATGTAATGGATTCGACTGGAATTCGAACACTGCTATCGAAGAGAACTAATAAAATACCGTTGCTATATTTCCGCAAAGTTACATAACGGTTACAGAAAAGGTTCTTTTAAATAAACTTGATCCTATCTATCTATCTATCTATCTATCTATCTATCTATCTATCTATCTATCTATCTATTTTCCACGTTATACAGCTTTGTTTATTTTATGTTAAGACTAGCAGCATGGCCCGGCGTTGCCCGTGCTTGATTCAAAAATCGTACGACTCATACAGCAATCGCTATCGCTTGACTTAAAATATTTTTGCCCTTCCTTGCCTTTAAAGGAGTGCCCTTTGCCCTGCTGATGTTGCTACATGCCTTAGTTCTTGCCTATCTCACACTGCGAATTTTTTCTAAGCTCTATACTAAACATTAAATCTGTTACGAAACAAGAACTAAACAAAATGAACACAAAACGATCAGCTTTAAAAAAGGACTCGTAACTGGAAATACCGAATGAAAAAATTAATAACAAATACTTTTTCACACCCAACCCAGTTCTGCTGAATCAGAATTAACGTTGAGTTTAAGCAAGCAAATAAGCCAATTGGATGTTATTATAGACATGACGTTTCGGCCAAGTAACCTCTAGTCATGATCAGGTGTAATTGGTGGCTGATAAATGATGCATGTTGATATTGATGTTCTTACAAATAAAAGATTTCGAACAAGTACACTCTGGTCAACATCAAGTATCCTTTGATTGGCTGATATTTGTGATATGTTGTAACCGACAGCTATCCCATATCAGCTAATCAATGGTTACCTGATGATGACCAGAAGATCGAAACGTTGTGTCTATAATAACATCTACAGCACCCAAGACGAGTACAATAGTTCGAAATAAGACAAGAACATTTACAATTTCTCATCTCAGAAGTGAAGTACTAAATTGAAAAAAAGTCCTCATCTTAGACTTTTTCTGGTTTAATTCGTTTACAAATTGTATTCATCAGAATCCTAATGATTAGTCATTTAATGGTGCAAGTGGATAGTCAGATAGAAGATAAAAAGGTGAACAGAAAACAATCACTATAACCCTTTGACTATTTGATCTTTTCTACTTTGGTTTTAATTTTCTTTCTCAAATTACTTTCTTAGGTCGAAATTAGTGTTTGGTTTTCATTCCTTTTCATTCGTTCCGTCTGTTAATCTTGAACATCTTCAAATCGTTCAATCTGTTTTATTTATTTTCCTCTCTTATCTCATTTATTCGTTCATTACTTCCTTCTTAATTGTCTTTCTTCTTCGACTTCTTTCTTATTTGATCTCGTTCACCTTCTCAATAATAAAAACAACCCCTTCTTACTTTCACTTATTTCTTTAAATTGATTGCCTACCTTCACTTTCACTTTCACTTTCACTTTATATCTTATGTTGTCCAATTGCTTGACATTAGTTGTTCGTTTACTCCCGAGCAAACGTTTTGGCCAATTTCAATGCTACACATTTAGTCATTCAGACATTTACACACAAATTTTTTTTTTCAAGTATCGAATATTGAAAACAGCACGAACTTTAGTGATCATCTGATTTATATTTTAGTTAAGTTTCCTCGACGACATATAAACAACCGATTCGATAGTATTTGATTGTCTGGAAGAAAGAGTTTAAGATGTCCTTTACATGCGTTCGTCTAGGTGAGGAAATGGAATGTTTTGGTAATGATAATTATGCAAACAGGAATTTGGTGATCAGGTAAATTCGCCAACAATGTCAAAGACAGTCTAAGGTAGGCCAAGTCGTTCCTTGGGATCGTGATAGCGGACGACGAAAGATAATATAGTCCTTCAAACAAGACACAATTGGCGATTGATTAAATGCGATGCCAATTTCGTAAGAGAGCAAGAGAATTACGAAAACATTTCTCAGTAACTACACAAGCATTTTTTTTTATTTTTGCAGGGTAGACGGAAATTAGTTTCATCCAATGAAAATCACGGGATATTTGCCGTGGAAAGATGTCCGAACAAATGATCACGTTTTGGAATGTTCGTGACAGCGTGATCCAAAAGCTGGAGAATGAATGCTGCGACATAGGGCTCGGATATTTAGAGAAGGATTAGAAGAGGGCGGTTATCATTTTGGGGGCTGGGCCGCGTTGCTTTCCCAAGAAAAGAGAATTAGCGATTGATTTAAATTTATATTTCAGTACACATTTTGATTTGGTTATTTCCTTCAGAGGATTTCTTTAACATTTGTTCTATCTGATTTTATTTGATACTCGCATTGTTACAAGTCACATTCCACACACTTCTTTCTTTTTTCTTT
>CAHIKZ030004198.1:1462500-1535000 GCA_903632075.3 Acanthosepion pharaonis
TGTTTATACGGTTAAGAAGGGGAGATAATTGTTAACTGTAGATATAAACAGGTTAATATTGTGATAATCGGGGAAATTTTCTTCTTGGGAGTCGGTTCCAAAGAGCAATGGTTTGCGGTAAGAAGCTGTTCAAGTGAAACTTTTTACCGATAGAATATGGGTGGAATGTGAGTGGCTTTCGACAATATGCATGGTATGGCGGGTCCTAGCCGAGAAGGTCAGACCTGGCTGAACCAAGCAATTCAGTTCGTCCGAGAAACTCCCAGGGAAGAAGCGATAGAACATTGAAAGGCTGTTGTAATCTAGAAAGGGTTACTGAATAAAGAATAACCCAAACGGAGGTCGGAAAATGAAATGGTAATCTTTATAACATCAACAAAGTGCAATACAATACTCGCCAGCGGCATTAAATAGATAAACCACTTCTAGTGGTGGACTACTTAAACACCTTTTTACTCCCACTTACAATAGTGACCAACGTATTTATGAGGATTGAGATATACCCATTAGTGTTCATAGTTTCGGTATATAACAAAGGCTTAGCGCGTTTCGACTGTGAGAGAGAGGTTGGGGATGGGAAAATAATTCATCGCCCACAAGGACTCGGAGACAGTTTTGAACTCTATCAAGACGGGAGTTTGTGGACTGAACAGCTCCTGCCTAAATATGACAACAGTCCTCCGTTAACTGTCGTATCTGGCTCGTATAAAGATAGAGGATAGCACAAGAAGTCCCGACGAAAAGCTTTATGGTTTCATTCGCTCGAAAACATTTATATATATTTACTAGCAGTAGTGCCCGGCGTTGCCCGGGGATATAACAGTAAGAGATAGATCAAGTATCCACCATCATAAAGACTGAAAAATAAAATTGACAAAGATTATTGTTTAAGGTTGACGGACACGCATGTCTTAATTAGTTTTTTTTTTTTTTTACGAATTGGTCAAACCCAAACTCAAACAAAAACATTGTTTTCAATCGTTATGAGTCTCCCGATTGAATAGAATTTTATTATAAATAATTGTCTTGTAAATGGAATTTTTAAAGCATTAAAGTTTTGTTTTATCGGCTGAAAAATATAGGAAATCCGCTCCCATATTTAAAGGAACCCACACACACAAACAACCCGATGTGAGTTGTCCCCTTCCATTTTCACGATGTCTCTTAATCGTGTTTTTCAAATTGATTTTTGTGCAAAAACAATTATATTTTTCCCATTTTGGCGCTGTTAGAACCACCACAAGGTAATTTTATGTAGTCCTGTGAAGTTTTGTTGAAATCGGTTGAAAAAATGTGGAAATCCGATCAATATATAAACGTACAGACACATACACACACACAACCTGGGTTTTATAATAAGTATGATCTAAGAAATTGATTGTATGCTAATTATATGACGTATACACGTGTGGCGTTGCAGCTAGAACAGATTCGCTCTCATGGTGCAGCTTCTTCCCGTGAGACGCTTGTGGCTTAAAATAACTCTTTGGTCAGATCTTTACTGACGAAATAAAACAATGAGACTATTTAGGTAGGTAAATTTTATTTTGATTCTAACCTGCTACTATGCATGAACGAGTCAGATTTAAAACATAGACAAGTGGATGGAGAGTTTAATGGACGTATTTTCTTTTCCTTCGGTACGAGACGATCATCTCATCACTCTCCGCTGGCCCTCTATATCTCTCTGTTTTTCGCCGATAGAGACCACTGTCTTAAAGAGTGCATTGTTCTTTGTCTTATAATTATTTATTATCAGGGTGTAATCGATTTCCCTCTTTTTCCTCAGATTAGGCTATCTGCAGTGGTGTTGAGTAATATCAATCTCTTTTCAGGGTGTATGGTAACATTTGAAAAATATTGCGTTATCTTTGATTGCTTCAGATTTTTATCACGCCCAGATACTATTGTCTGGACTGTCGATTAGCTGTCCTCCGGCCATTGTCTACGGTGGATGTTACTTTAAGGAAGCGTATGAAAATTGTAACTCTGCAAGAACACACTGCAAAGCCTAACCAGTGAGCAAATCAAAGTACTATAGTCTGGAAATTCTGATTTAAATGCAATCGGGAATCTGTGTTCACCCTGCAAGGACCGACTTCGAGGAATGGACATACGAGGTCCTAACATGTGCACTGAGTTATATTTCTTTGGAAAAATACGAAAAAAGTAAAAAAAAAATAATGGAATTATTCGTTTGGTTTCCATTAATTTGCACAGGGGTGTACTTTGCTTTAGGGCTAGAATTTAATTTTCTTGGGATCGTTAGTAATTTCTTTGACAAAAAAATATATTGTTAGTATTTTTTTACACAAATGTATAGCTGGTATTTTTTTTCCTTACATAGGTCTAATGTAATTTTTACTATGAAAATGTGTTGATGGTATTTTTAATGTAACATTTTTATAATTTAATATTATTTTAACTCGAGTTCGCTGTTTAACTCTTTGCCCATAGCTGGTACCCTAATAAGTGCTACCACCCTGGGTCAGTGTAGACCTATGTACAACAGCATTTAAACATTTCAAAACCTTCCAATCAGAGGCTTTGCCGCCGGGTGTAGTTTATTGCCATACCCAAGACGATGTTTAATATATTATTCAATGTCTCTAATTGTTATTACTTAAGAAAACGACCTCTTTAGAGAAGATATGTTATTATTTAATATAACCTCGATTCATTTTTGTTACAGTTTTAGAGAAGTTTGATTTTTGTAAAATCTCTTAGCGATTGGAATGTTGCTGTAACATGGAACACTATGAAAAGTAAGGCCATTTTAACCATCATTTTATAAATAATTCATAAACATGATTTAAGATGCAAATTCTAGTGATATTCCTGGTCATCGTGTGGGATTTACAAAGAAAAAGGAAAACATTATTGAGAAGATGTAAAAAAAAGGACAATAACGCGGCGGGTTTCAGGAAAAACGGAATATGACGATTGACGCAGTGTTTAAATTTTTGAATATTGTTGTTATTAGGGAAGCAAGAAATCATGAGGGAATACCAGGGATGAGAAGTGCGAGAAAATAAACTGTTGAATAGAAGTGGTGGTTACTTCTAGCGAGTTCAACAGTAAAACGGTGAGATTTAGTTGCCAATTTAGTTGAGCATACGGACGATAATGGGTATGTCCCCATTCACATAAATACAGTAGCAAATTCTGTATGTTGGTCTGCAGTCGGAGATTCATCTTCAGCAGTCCTGGTCAAACTCTCTGCCTCCGGCCAGAGAGGATCCCTAGGCGAGTCTATGTCGAAGGGCAGAGTCTCCTCTCGGGAAATAGCTACCCGACCCCGTTTTATACGCAGTCTACGGGGAATTTTTGGCCGAGCCTACGGACTCAGATACCCCACATTAAATTTGGCCTTGTGCTATATCTAACCGCGTGGGGCGGTTGGTAGATATCCTGCAGTTGGAGATTCGTCTCCAGTTGTTCTGCTCAAACTCACTGCTTCCGGGCAGAGAGGATTCCCAGATGAGTCTATGTCGAAGGGCAGAGTTTCGTCTCGGGAAACAGCTACCCGACCCTTTTTTATACGGGTTCTTCGGGGAATTTTTGGCCGAACTTGCAGGCTCGGATACCCCACATTAAATTCGGCCTTGTGCCACATCTGACCGCGTGGGCGGTTGGTAGATATTCTGCGGTTGGAGATTCATTGTGGAATTCACTTGACTCACTTCTAGCAGTTGATTACTCCTCTACGCGCTGCTGGCGAATCTTATATGTGTTGTTCTTGTCCTAAGTATTATCGTTCATTCGCATCCTTCTTTCTGATTATTCTATTCAGTAACCTTCTCTAGGTTACATTTTGGCGACGAGGATTAACCATAATGGCAGCACAACCACAAATCTATGAAATTTACAGTGAATATTTTTTTTCTAACATCTTTACAATATTGCTGTTGCTGTATGTTGAACATACAGAATGGGGCTTATTTTGGCATATGCAGAAACATTTCTTTTTCACAAAAGATGTCTGTCTCTTCTCAATAACAACATGAAATGCAATATTCTCTTTGCAAAATAGGGGTGGCAGTTAAAACACCAGGAAAAAAATACACAGCAGAATGGTATCCATGAAAATATCTATAGAAAATTCAGAAGGAAGGCACGTTAAGTCGCTGAAAAAGTGACTGGTGTCGCGATGACATGCCAAGATCGAATACATAACAGACCCTTCATTGAATATCGATCCATGAAGCAGGAACTATGAAACAGATAGGGCTCAGTGGCGTAGCTACAGTAAACGTCCCCGGGGGCGGTCCGCTCAAATGTCACCCCAATGACCCCGATTCACTCTATGCTGAATGGTTAGCTGTAGCTAAATTTTCATACATGCTCTACCTCTACTTTACTCTACTGACCGTTATGTTACTGTTTACATGGATGATCCAAGACAAAATCCAATACCACATCAGTTCAAATCAAAAGATTTTTAAAATGCTACTGTTCACTTTCAGAACAACTAAATACAAAACACGGCAATACACAAAAGAATGACATTTGATACTACGGTCTTAGAATGAATGTTTTCTTGTTTTCATTGTGGCAAACTGGTCAGTGACATCGTCAAAATCTGTTTGTCTTGTAAGAAGCTCGTTTTCAATGGACAGCACAGCCAGATCCGACAGTCTCGACTGGCTCATGGTTGACGTAATTTTCTGTTGCTAATTTTCCGGTGTCCAATTTCCCGTTGCATCATTTTATGGGTACCATTTAATTATCAATGATGTTTGAAAGTAGTCTTCTTGACAAAAATGTTCTATTTAATTTTTAAGCATTTTTCGGAACATTGTAAAACAACTGCATTCATTTAAAGGTTACCTAGAGAATTTAAGTTTAATTTTTTGTTTTTCTTTATAGAAGTAAAATTAATTTAGATCATATTTTGATGTTATGATTTTAGTTTTAGTGATAATTTAAAAACAATAAATATTTATCATTAGTACCAATAATGGAAAATGAAGTTAAAAATTTAAAAGAATCGTTTTTGGAATCGGAAAATAGGCACAATTTTTTCCGATACCGATACCGTTTCCGATACCCCCAAAAGTTCCGATTTTTCCGATTCTCGATTCCGATTCCGAATAATCGTCCCAACACTAGTAGATACATTCAAAAGTATATCGCTCACTCAATTGAAAATTGTATCTCAGCGAATTGATACACGGGCAAGACTGAAATTGTTACACTTTTGGCTTCGTATTTCGCTTTGTTGTCATTAATGATGCAGAGTTAAAACACCATATCATCCGATAAAATATTACAACAATGTCTCTTGTTAGTATCCAAGATTGTAGCAACTGAAACACATGAAAGCTGAAAACATTGCTATTTTTCCTACTCACAAATTTCCCAAGAATTTATTAGAAAATTTCTGATGGGGGGACAAAACTGGGGGGGTCATAAATTATTTCTGTGGGGTCATATGCCCGTCTGCGAAACCCTGTGTCTCCACCACTGTTTTCAGACTATTTTTGGCGCCTTAGCCTGGTTGAAAAATTTTGTTGGGGGTGACATTGTGTCACCCCTCATGTGCTGGCACCTGGGGCAGTCCGCCACCCCCCTTCGCCCCCCTAGCTACGCCACTGATAGGGGCTACAGTATTCAATGCACGGACGAATGATAGATAAATAAATGTCACACATTATAAAATAGAAAAAGTCCGACAATTATTTTACGATATTTTTGATGTTTATACATTCTTTTTATAGATACAAATATTTAAGTAAATGCTTTGTCGGAGGACGAATATTTTCTGTGAAAATTTCTCGGACATTCAGGCCGGTAAATGTTGTTTTATACTGTTTATTATAAACAGAGCATTTACTTAAATTTGTGTATCTATAAAAAAAAAAAGAATGTATAGACATAAAAATGTCTTAAAATAATTGTCGAACTTTGTCCATTTCCTAATGTGTGACGTCATTTGTTTATATTTGGATACGCTAAGAGCAGATAAGAGAAGTTTCAATACAGTAAAATTCGACCTTGCTAACTGAACTCTCCTCTGTGGTCAAATCGGTAAAGGCGCGGTGAGCTAAATGACGTATAGGATACAGGTTCGATTCCTGTTGGAGGACGAATATTTTCTATGAAAATTTCTCGGACATTCAGGCCGGTAATTATTGTTTAATACTGTTTGAATCATTTGGTTGATTTTGTTTAGCGGAATATCAATATCTCCATGGGTTATTTAATATCAAAATATTTTAAACACACTTTTATGGCTTCAAAAAAATATATACTATAAATAGGTATTGTTGGTAAATTTTTCATATAAATTTATTTATGCTTTAATATTGTTTTGCTTTTGTTTGATGGTACACTATTTGACCAGAATTGGGACCCTAACTAATTGCATTTCCGGTTATTGAGACAGACATATTTTTTTGGAAAAAAAAGTTTCTGCTTATGTCAAAATAAGACTCGTTCTTAATGTTCCAACTTACAGAAACAAAAAGCAAAATTGAAAAGATGACAGAAAAAATATTCACTGTAAATTTCATACAGATTTGTACTATATTAGTAAATTTTTGGAAAATTAGGTTGATTGGTTGATTTTGTTTAGAGATATATCAATTTTTATGAGTTATTTGATGTCGAAATCCAAATATTTAAAACAATTATATGGCTTCGAATAAATATATACAATTTATAGATATTGTTGGTAATTTACGATAAGTATGGTTTGGTATAATTTGTTTCACGGCATATCAAACTCAATGGGTAATTTAATGCCGAAATTCAAATATTTAAAACACAATTACATGATTTCATATAAATATATACTATACATAGGTATTGTTGGTAATTTTACTATAAATATGGTTTGGTTTATTCTGTTTTACGGCACATTAACCTCAATGGGTTATTTAATGCCGACAAGCTTTTTAGGATAGCTTCATATGAATAGAATATGTATTCTTCGTAAGGGGCCAGTTTATAGATTAGGTTTCATTGACATATTTTTGTAAAGGGTGTTTTTTGTCGAGAGACAAGTGTAATGCTGATAACGTTTTTTTTTTTTGTTCTTCTAAAAATGAATTTCTGGTATTGAAGACTGTACGATAATTAGGAAAACAGATAAATTCAAGCTATAATTCGTTCATAAAACACCTTCATGGCCTCGGAAAATTATGAAAACATGGTGACTTTTTGACGTCACCTTGCTGCTTCTTGGCCGTCCGAGGTATGACGATAAACTACATCTGCGTCCAGAGTAAGACGATAAAGTACATCCGCGTCCAGGGTAAAACGATAAACTACGTCCAACAGAAGGCTTTGAGGAGCGTGGAACCACTTCTTAATTGCCTTTGTTCCCAGGTCCACCCTGACCCGGCGTGGTAGCACCTGTTAGGGCCCCAGCTATGGGCAAATAGTTAATCCCGAAACTGAGGCAAAAAAATAGGTTTTAATACCAGAAAACTTTGTAAAAAGTTGTTACCAGAAATAAATTTTTGAAGTAAAAACAAAAACTATTATCACCAATACATTTTTTTAAAATATTACCAGCTATACATTTTTGAGGAAAAAAAATATTACCAGAAAAAGTTTTTGACAACACAAAATATTACCCGAGAAATTAAATGACCGGAAAAAAATAACCCATTGAGGTTGATATGCCGTAAAACAAACCAAACCAAACTTGTGGCTTATTGGGTTAAATCAACTCTTGCCTCCTGTCATCATTGAAACGTAGACTTGCTACCCTATATTTTCTGGATAAAATCGCCAACAGTCTTCATCAATGTACGTGTCCCTTCAAGACGTGGGCGATCACGGTTCACCACGACTTCCTGTCCTTTGTAGATCTTAATAAGTTTTGTCTTATTGATATTCTAAACTATGTTTTGTCATACATTTACACGAGTCCATTGGGTAGGTTAATCTCTGCTCAGATCAGAATCATTCAGCTTTGGTTAGAGGCTTTTGCCACGAACCAGGAATGTTATTGTTGTTTCTGTGTCACAAGGTAATCTGTCGTGTTAATGCTCTCGACACACATGCAAGTGAAATATTCATTATGAAATTTGAGACATACCGTATATAGTATTTCGCTTGCTTAACGCCCGTTAAAAATGTATTCTCAAATACCAATGTTACCTTTTATAATTTTTTTCACACTTTCCCCTGCTCACAGGCGCTAGATGGTGTTCCTAAAACTGATTCGACTTTCCACCAAGGCAAATTTAGCATAATTTGATCTGGTGGTCCATACGTGTGCGTAAAGGCCAAGCCCAGAATTGTCCAGACTGCATGGCCGATTTCACGAAAGTAACCGAATACTATGACTGTTAACAATTTTTTAATCGGTTTCGCACTAAACAAGGTAGTAAAGCCACTAAGACGCAAGGGGTTCTTGGACGTGGAAGAATTGTGAAGAGAAACATTACTAATGAGCGGGAAGAGAAAAGAATAATCAGGAGGAGAGTAGATAGCGATTGACATTGCATTTAAACTTTTTCAAATTAAAGTTACCCGGAAATCGTGGAACCGGAACGGAATTCTACAGGCGAGACGCGCGAGAAAAGAGGTAGCATAGAAGTTCCGGTTACATCTACCCAACTTAACGCTAAACTGATGATAATTAGGTACCATATCGAAGGGCGATATTTATTTTTTTTATATATATATATATATATATATATATATATATATATATATATATAAAAAGAAAGAACAGCAATTTTTGAAACATGGTTAGAACTGTGTAGCGAAAAAAACATTTTAAATCAAATAAATAATATATATATATATATATATATATATATATATATATATATATGTGTGTGTGTGTGTGTGTGTGTGTGTGTGTGCAGAAGGCCAAAAGGAGAATGGGGAGAAAGACGGTCTTCTTCTGTCTTAACTTCAGACTTAGCTAGACACAAACACTAACCCCAAAAATACAACAATATTCCTTCCACCAAAGCAACGCATTCTTAAATACCATTCTTACAACATTCACCATAATACCTCATTGTCTCTATAAAAATGATAACTAGTCCCCCTATATACAATTCATGTCTGAGTGGGGAGGGGAATATAATAACAATTTAAAATCTAAACCCTAATGAATATTTACAAAAATGACACAGAAACATTTACAAGAAAATATACAAAATAGTGTTAGTAATAACACCCACGATCATTAATTGTGGCAGAAACATCAGTTAACTGGACGAAATCAGAGCGGGACTTTAATTATATAAAACTGTCATTCATCTCAAGCGCTCACTGAAAAAAAACATTCATTTAACCACAATAACAAATACAAAACTCACACACAAAAAACGAAAGGAGTCCCGCATCCACCAGAGAATTGACATCTTTGACCACATAACGGTTTTAGAAAAGGCCTTTTTACAACTCTTAGGCATCCCCAATTATGGATTAAATAACATTATATGGGTACTCTAGCTTTGGGTGTAGATACCTCCAAAGATTCGCAAAAAAATGATATGCTATGATGAAAAAATGTCCAACGTTTTATTGTAAAAGCCTCTGTGTTATTATTATGAGAAAAGTTCAAATAATTCTTTGGTTGTTAAATTATATTTTCGTTCCCTTTTAGAACGTTCAAAATTTAGATTAAATACACTTAATGTTTATATTACAATAGGTAGAAGCAGAATTCTTAGGAGTATTTAAATCAATTCACTGTTTTGTAAAAAAGGTCACCAAGTTATTTAAAATCTCTTCTGAATCCTAAGATAAAGAAAAGAATGAATAAAACAAAGAGATTATTTAATTAGAAAAGCTTTTAATTGATTCAATGAATAAGGTATGTTATAAATACCACTGTCTTGAGAAAATGTCAATGAATAATGAAATTTTACAAGAATTGTTTTTATTTTTTTAAATTTAATTACAATAATTTATAAAGCTTTAAATCTGTTATATTTCTGCATTAATTTGCACCAGTTAGGTGATATTGTTATTAAGTAAATCCTATATTTGCTCATGATAAATGGAAAAGATTACTATAATTTAGCGACGCCCAATATTCTAAGAATAATTTTCAATTCTTTTCTGCCGATTTTCGTAAATACAGACGTCCATCTACGACATTATCAGAGTGATTATTATAGAAAATTTAAAGACAAAGCATCTAAAATTCAACAAAATATTACATTATAGAGAATATTTTCCTTAGTTTTTAAGATTACTGGGTAGTTAAAATTATATAAAAAGGCGCTCACGTTATATTCCTCAAGTAATTTTTACAGATATGTCTACCTTAGAAAAAAAAGTCTTCTATCTGTCCGGTAAGCTGTCAACACCTTAAATAAACACCTACCTCGGTGTTAAAAAATGCATTTTTTCCGATATTTTAAGCTAAAAGTAAGTAATATTTGTTTCAAATCTGATTAATTAAACATTAATTCAGCTAATATTCCTCAAGTAAAGTTTCAGAAAAGTATATTTTATTTTTGAAAGATTTTTTATAAAGAGAATTAGTGATGACAGATAAAATGGGGCTAAAATCATAGGGATTCTTAATGATTTCAAAACAAAATCTCCCTCCAGAAATACAGCAAAGTATTTTGTTTATTTGAAATATTAAATTGAATCTATTAGTTTGAAATTAAAACTGAAATAAAAGCTTTGTTTTTAAAAATTCATTTTAAATCTAAGGTTTTGCGTTTCTGTGCTGGTTTCTACTTGGATGTTATCAGTCTAAGAAAAGTAAAACTGTGAATTCAAAACCGTGTGGAATCAAGAGGAAAACTCTCCATGAACATCTATCTGTCATCAATACGTCAACAACTTAAATAAACAGCTACTTTTAATATTGATTAGTAGTAATTATATAAAAAGGCGGTCACGTTATATTCCTCAAATAAATTTTCAGATATGTCCACATTAGAAAAAAATTAGTTAATCTTCTGTCTGTCCGTTAATCTATGAAAACCCTAAATAAACATCTACGTTAGCGTTAAAAAATGTTTTTTGCGATATTTTAAGTTCAAAGTAGGTAGTATTTGTCTCAAATCTGATTGATTAAACTTTAATTCAGTTAATATTACTCTAGTAAAGTTTCAGAAAAGTATTTTTATTGTTGAAAGATTATTTATCTGTCTATATTTCTGGGATGAGGTATTATGTACATTATTTATATTATTCGGACTATTGTCCTCACCTTTTCGCCATATTTATCACAACGTTTTGGCCGTAGTACGCTCCGGTCTTCTTCAGGTGGTTGGAAACACTGTGATAAATATGGCGACAAAGATGAGGACAATAGTCCAAATAATGTAAATAAAGATTTTTTAATAAAGAGAATTAGTGATGTCAGATAGCTAAAATGGAGCTAAAATCATAGTAATTCTAATTGATTTTAAAACAAAAACTCCTTCCAGAAATACAGCAAAGTATTTTGTTTATTTGAAATATTAAACTGAATCTATTAGTTTGAAATTAAAACTAAAATTAAAGGTTTATTTTTAAAAATTCATTTTAAATCTTGTTTTGTGTTTCTGTTGGTGTTTCTACTTAGGTGTTACCAATCTAAGAAAAGTCAAACTGTGAATTCAAAATCTTGTAAAGCAAGGGGAAAACTCTCCATTATCTTTCCTTAGATGTTACTGTTGCAGTTTTTTAGGTATGTGAATACTAGTGAGCTAGCCTAAATGAGCTGACTCATTTTATAGTTAATCAATAGAAGGGTTAACCAATCAGAAAGCTCAAAATATTCAATGCGACGTGTATAAAGGCAGACATTTTTTTCCCCAAATTGTCTACACTGCCAACCTCATATCGAAGACTTAAAAAATCATCCGCTACTTTCTCTGAATCTTCACTGCCGACCGCTGATATTGAACAGATTACGGACTTCACTGGATTCCATATTCAGAGACTGCGGCAAACATGGTCAACAGTTATTTCTTTTTCACAAGTAATAAAGAAAAGGAGTCTGTGGAGGACCATAATCGCCTAAGGATTTGAATTGATTATTAGTTATTATCATGCTAGCACATATTTAACTATCTGAATCATTTTATCGAAGTGACAGAAATGATCTATATTGATGTAATTACTGATTGCCTGGAATTGCTCTGTCCGATTCACACCTCACATCTTTTTCACGAATAAATCGCTTTTACCCCTTGTCCTTACGTTTTTTTTTTTTCCACTCAAAGTAACCAGTGACCCGTAATATTTCCACCTAACTTTTTGATCTTTGCTTAATTAATTCGGCTTCAATTTTATTTGTCCTTTTTTGCTCTGCCGCCTCTTGCGATAGTGTTTGAAGCGGGTTTTTCGAAACACACAGAGAGGCAGGGAGTGGGGATGATGTGCGTGTCCCATGACGGCAATTATTAGTAAGCCAGTTCTTTTGGTTGCAGACGTTTTACGGGATGTTGGAGAGTGGCCATCACTGCAGAAGTCACATTTTATAGCAAGAGAATTTTAAAAAAAATGTCTTCTCTTTTGGCTCTTTCCCTTGTACTAATTTTCGTCTGACTCCATTAACAGAGACAAGACTATTGAGGTTATTAATAAATTGGAATACACGAACAAACAATTTCACCTTGAAAATGCGTAAACCATGAGAATTATATAAAAAAAAAGCCTGGTAACCCATTTTTAAAATCTTTTTGGTTTATCCTCGGGGTATCATAAAAAGAAGCGGTTTATTTATAAATGGTAGAAACACTTTTACATAGAGATTACAATTTAAATCACGTTTGTCTGTTTCATTCTTCCGTATTGATTGCGATAAAAATGTGATCTCGAAGATCATTCCATTTAATATTGAGAAACAAAAACTTATTTTCTATTAGGTTGGCGCAAAAATAATGACGTAATGATGTCGTTTCTTGACGTTAAAAAATACGTCCCAAAACGACATTATTACGTCATTATTTTTGCACCAACCTAATATTTACAGTGAGTCCCGGGTATTCGCGGGGTTTAGGGATCAGAACTGGCCGTGAATAGTTAGAACCCGCGAATACTTGTAACCACCCTCCTAAAATTTCTTATAAGTACTTATTTTGATTGTTAAAACCGCATATGCCTTAAACTTTCACCCGAAACACTTTAGAAACATTTCAGACACTTTTTATAACATTTTTGAAAAATAGTATTGGTGACCATACATTTAGCATAAACTTTTTTTTAAAGGTGCAATAACCATTTTTTAATTGCGTATAGATTCTGTTTTCTAAAAACAGAACTGTGATGATTCCCCAAGACTTAGCATAAGCCACTTTTAAGATCCCAGCCGCAGCCCCTAAGAAAGAACAACGCCCAAGCTCTATGCTTGCTTTACGTTTTTTTTTTTTTTTTTTTTTTTACAATGAAGACGTACAATTCTTCCAATTTTTACCATAGAAATGGACTGTTATATGTTTTAAGTCACTTAAATAACAGGAAAACAATATTTTAAAAATGTTCTACGGAAAAATACGCGAATCGAGGGAGTTTTCAGCGAATAATTTGTACATATGTTCTTCAGAAAAAAACACGCAAATATTCGGGATTCCCGCGAATAACAAATACATGTGTTCTAAAGAAAAATCCGCGAATGTGTGAAGCCGCGAATGCTGAAACGCGAATGCTGAAACGCGAATAGGCGGGGACTCGCTGTATTTGTATTTTCGAATTCATTTGTGACCCATAGTGGCATTTAGCGACAGCAATCTATTTTTCCCTAGTTGGCTTGGATTAGAGTGTGTCAATAGTTCACTCTTCACGACTGAATTCAGGCTAATACACAAAATTGCTCTGTCTCTTACTGAAAATCAAATCAACTATCTTTTTATTAGGTGAAAGTTTTTGTTTTTAGTATTAAATAGTACAACTTATTGTCTACTTTTATTGCAGCCCGTAGAAAAATTTGCCAACTACTTGTCAGTGAAGGAGAGCGACAATTACGTGTGAAAGACTTCCCAGTCATAGCACCTGAAGAACTTCGTTTACCCACAGAAAGAAAATTCTCACTGAAAAACATCTAAAGGGAGTAACTCATTTTTTACAATAAAATATTAACTACTCACTAATTACTGATTTGTTAATTCACGGGCCAATGAAAAGGCACGATCACATCAATATTCTTTTTTTCCGGTTTATACGGGACTTGTGACTGGAAACTGTTCTATCAAATATATCGTATTTTAGAAATAACGATACATTTCCAACAGCCTAAATGACGATTCGTCAATTCACGGACCAGTGAAAAGAGATTACTACATCCTTCAACTTCTTTTTCCTTTTTAGGCGGGACTTGTGACTGACAACTGTTCTTATCAAATATATCGTATTTCAGAAATACGATGCATTTTCAACAACCTAATTGATGATTCGTCAATTCACTCAAAATTACTCGTTTCTCTTTTTAATTCTTCCACACCCAGTAGCCCCTTGTGTTTTTGTAGATTTACCGCTTTCTCTGGGGGTGAAACAGATTAAAAATTAAAATATATAAATAACAAAAGTTGAAACCCAATGAAAAAAAGATGTGAGCAGGTTATAAACTGAAGATTTTTGTTTAATTAGGTTTTATAAAATTAATTACTGTATTTAAGACATATAAGGCTCACTTTTTTTTTTACTAAAAATATCTTTTAAAATCCCGTGCGTCTTGAATATCATATGTAGATTTAAAATTCGCGATAGACAGCTGAAATTAGCTAATTGGCAGGAAGAATAAAAAATCAAAAAACAGCATTGCATAAGTCTGCGAATGGGCGAAGCAAGCTTGGGATAATAACAGACCATAAATTCCTGTGAAATCTTTTAAAAAGTGTGGCATTAGCAATGTTCTTAATGAAACGGAAGATGACACATTATTTAACGACGATGATAATAGCATTGAAAATGAGTATCAGAGTTTTGACAGCAAAGAGGACGAATTTTATGGATTTGAAGATGAATACCATATTAATGTTAACTGTATTGTTTGGCTAAATTTTAATACTTGCTTGATTTTTATTTTGTTTTCTCACCTTTGGATATAATAAGATTTTTATAGGCTCCTGTTCTTTGTTTCCTATTATTTTTCGTTTAATTGTCATCATGGCTTGTTTAACCAAAATAATACCTCGTAAATATAGTAACATTTACTACAAATTTTACTAATTTTACTGATTACTAATTTTTTCTTAATTTTCCCTGCTGAAATTGGGATACGTCATATACACCCATGCGTCTTATATGCCATCAAATACGGTAATTTATATTTTTATGAAATGAAGAAATTTATTCCTTTTACAGCTTATTAATGTTTGTTGAATATTTAGAACCGAATCATATTTTAGATTGTAACAATAATTCTCTTTTTGTATTTGAATATTGCATTAACAATGTTTTGGATAATAACAACGCTTCTTCCAGATACAAGTCCTACTATTTATTCCATAGCTAGGGGGACGGAATAGATTCATATGTTTTAGAAGTGTATTGTAAGTGAATATAACGCATAATATAACAAACTCGACTGAATATCGAAGTCAGACAGTCTACTGTTGTTTTAATACTTTACGATCAGCATGAGGGAAGGACTTCTTACAAGCAAATTTAATTTTCGCGCTGCAAAGAAAGCGAGGACAACGCCAAGAATAAAAACCAGACCTCCCCTTCTGTCTAAAGAGCATGGAATTAAGGAAGAAGCGGGCGTTTGTTCATATTCTCTCTCTTTCTTTCTTAACTTCAAAAAACTTTCAAACATCCAGACGATCTTTATCGTCTGTTTTGAAAAATGACTGTAGATTAATTTTTAAACAGTTTGTTTTTATAAAGATAACTATATTTTACTTTTTAAATATTTTAGTATTTTAAGTAAATATCTTTATTTTATAAATAAATATATTTTATTTATTATTTTGCTAATAGATTATACTCATAAAATCTCAGAGATAATAAAATAATTAGCTTATACATATCGTAAAATTTTTTGAAAGATCCAACTCGTTTACAAAGGAAAATAAGAAAGCTGATTAAGTGTAAATCCAACATTTTTATATTCTAAAAATGTTCGAGTTGTTTTCCAAATAAATGTTTATTTATTTTTTTTTTGTTTAGTCCATTTTCCTAACAAGATAGGTTTCGCCAAAGAGGAAATAAACTAGACATAGGAATATTTCTTATGGACTTCGATTCTAACTGCTACATTGGATTTAGACTCAAAGTGACATCGGACGACTACTTGATATGGTGTCCTTTTATTTATACATTAGCTTAAAAGCTGCACTGCGTGCGCAGTTTTAAGCTAGCTCCTATGGAGGGCTAATTGAACCCCTGGCGCAAAACTAAACGAACCTCTGCTCCAGCTGAGAAAACAGCAATGATAATTTTTGAAGAAATAACTTTGAATTCCTCAATTCATTACAGAGGACTTCAAAAACTCACTTTATCTCAGATTCGGGCTATAAGTCTAATTCAGGCGAAAAGAACGATTTGGGACAAAAGTCCGATTAAGGTCAAAAGTCCGATTTGGGCCAAAAGTCAGATTTGGGCCAAAATCCGATTTAGGCCAAAAGTCCGATTTGGGCCAAAAGTCAGATTTGGGACAAAAGTCAGATTTGGACCAAAAGTCAGATTTGGGCTTAAATTTCAATTCAGTCCGAAAATTGTGTTTTTAAAATCACAAACTTCGTGGAAATTCAATTGACTTGAGGTCTTCAAATTACAAACTCAAAACGTCACGTCACGTCGAGTAGATTTCCCAGCATTCACTATCATATAGAAAGTCTAATATTACATAACAGTTCAGTCCTCTATTCTTTGATTCCAACGATATTCTTCTATGTCTTAATACTTTGCTTAGCTTTTGGAAGGCATCTTTCGCTATCAGAATGCACCTTTGGATTTCAGTGTCGCATTTTCCGTCTCTTGTTAATACGTTTCTTTTTCACCCTTTATAACCTACACAGCGAGGTCACCATTCTGAGAGAAATTAGAAGTCCTATCAGAAATCATTATTGCCGATCACTATCTTATCAGTATAAGATATGCAGATGGGGCAGTGTTCATAGCAGACACGGAAAGGAAACTACAAGAACTCCTATAGAAGATAGTGGAGGAAAACGAGAAGAAAGGACTAAACAACAAAGTAGACTGAATTAATGTTCGTTAGTAAAAGGGACATGCAAATTACACATTGGGGATATCGAAATGAAAGAAGTGAAACAATTTCTTATATTAGCGTAGCATTGTCACTTTATTTGAATTTGTGCAGACGAAGCCAGCCTGTTGGTTGGTTGATTTTGTTTAGCGGCATATCAAAACCTCTATGGATTATTTAATGCAGAAATCCAAATATTTTGAACACAAATGCTTGCGTTCACCTACAGATAACATGTATTGTCGGCCATTTTGCTGTAAATGGGTATTGTTGGTCATTTTTTCATAAATAGCTATTTTTAGTTTTTTTTACTATAAATAGCTATTGTTGGTACGTTTTTATATAAAATTTATTGCTGGTATTTTTGCTATGAAAATTTATTTGTATACTTTCATAGTATTTTATTTTTGTTTGAGGTTTCACTATTTGCCCATAGCTGGTACCCTAATAGGTGCTACCACCCCGGACCTTAGAAAGAAAAGCATTTAAAAGATGGTTCCACGCTCCACAAAAACTGCAATCATCCTATAAGAAGCATTGCTGCCGGATGTAGTTTATCATCATACCCAGGAAGTCAAGTTATGTAAATATCAATAGAACTTGCAATATTTCAAACATAACCAGAAAGAAATCTGCATTTTTTTTTTTTTTTTTTTGCGTTTACATTGAAAACCCGAGTGTCTACAAATATTTAATTCTGGCCAATCTACATTTCTGGTCGCACCTACTTTTAACGTTTTCTCAAATCTCTTTTTATGACATAATTAAAGCCATTTTTTCTTATCTCTCCGATGAGTTCAGTTTCGTTTTTGAACCTTCTCTGATTTCTGTTCAAACATTTGCAATTTCCAACGTTGTCCGCCAGTCACTTGATACCTTTGCAGATTTCTTGTTTAATTTTGGAAATTATATCTTTCTAACGACTCTGTGGGGAGAGCGTCAGATATTCTTGGTATTTCTTCATAGAAAAACTTTGGAATTAAAACGAAGTCACTCGAGCGCACGAAATAAATAATATATATTTATTTATTTATTTCATTTAAATTGGAGTGTGTCATTTGATAATCGGCCTAGCAAAAACTTTTTTATGAGACAGATATTGATAGCAGTCTGGAGAAATTCCGTTTCGTTTCGGTAGTAGGAAAAACTTGTTAGTAGTAGTAGTAGTAGTAGTAGTAATCATCTTAGTAATAGATGCGTCGAAAATCATTTGATTTCATCGGTTATAAGAAGGGCAGGGAAATTTAATTAAATAAATGCACGATTGATTTCTTCACGCGACACGTATGGCTGGATACTCAAGCGGTTCCTTCTCTTATTCCGATTTATCTAGCGGTCCCTTCTTTACTTCCGGTTTCTCTGTCGGTCCCTTCTCCTCTTCTGTCAGCTTACCTAGGCTGTCAAATTATATCCTTTTGACGAGGGTCCCAAGCTACTGGCGAAAACCTTGATTTCGGCTAACATCAAAAGTCTCTTTGTGTTAATTTTTTTAATTGACCAAAATGATTTTATTTTCCAATGTCCTTTCCTTTTGAATTTTGCTTATATAGCGGAAGTTATGCGTGGTGCCTCTCTGATTGTTGGTAGTTTTTAGTCACAATGGCTGGACTCTGGGCCAACAGTCTTTCGGGTTTTGCAGCCGTGTTCAGTGTTTTCAACTTCAAATAAAAAAAATAAAGATAACCTTTTATGAAGTCGTCAAAAAAACAAACAAATGTTAGCGACTTACGACAGTTTTTTGATATACACAAAACCCTTTCAGAAAATAATAATAAAATAAATAAATAAATCTCCATAGACACTTAACCAGACTAGACGATGTCATCTTCCGCTTTAAATTTAGACACCCCAACCTTACCCTGACTTGACGTCTGTGAATGTAACTGAGATATTGATACAAATTATTAACCCTTACGCCCCTTTTCTTTAAACAATTGCTCTAGCCGTTACCATTGTAATTTTAATTTCAATAATGAATATGCTTATAAAACGCGTAAATTTCAGGAATAAGTTATTCCCAAAAAAATTTCGCTTGAAGATTGAACAGAGCTTGGTACTTTAATTAAATTTAATTCTAATAATTATATTGAAGTTTTCGGCACTTGTTTTGAAACATGAGAACTCTTATGTAGCGTTGGAATCATATTTTTAAATAAATAATTATATTTATGCTCTACTTTTGTATCGAGCAATATTTTTAAAAAAAATAATAACAAAAATACTAAAGAACTTTGGATTATATATATATATATATGTATGCATATATATATATATATATATATATATATATATATATATATATATATATATATATGTGTGTGTGTGTGTGTGTGTGTTTGTGTGTGTGTGTGTGCAAAATACAGATATAACTAAATTTTGTCCTGTGAAAAGTTAATATCAATAAAGGCAAAAAAAAAAAAAAATGTTCTTTTTAGCCGACGCGTTTCGACATCAGATGACAAATGGTAAGAGAAGAAAACTTTTTGGCTAATAAAAGTTTTACTTTGGACTTTATTCACACACACACGCATATATATATATATATATATATATATATATATATATATATATATATATATATATATATATATATATAGAGAGAGAGAGAGAGAGAGATGTGAATAGACTGAAGTAGATATGTCGAGAATGAAATAGATACAGAGAGAAAAAATCGTAGACAAAAGAAAATAAATGAATGTCCAACAAGGGGATGTATGATGATTAAGAAAGGCATCTATAGAAATATGTTAGACTAGAAAGTGTGTCAACAATGAAACTTAATTATGCATTATTTGTTTTATTTTAGTTACCTTTTTTCTCCCATGCTCATCGATTTTTCTTTATACTGCAATTGGTTCTGTTAAGAAGGCTTATTAGTATCAACGACCAGCTTCCTCTCAAGTGGGCTGAGCTCATTTTGTGGTTGTTGATTTCTTTCCCATTTTTCATCATATCACCTCAATCAAGGCAGTTATGCCACTAAGACGCAAGGGATTGCTGATTGAAAGAATAAGAAAAAAATATTATTAAGGAGTGTTGTAACCTAGGGAAGGTTACTGAATAGAATAATCGCACGAAGTTTGGTAATGGACGAAAATACTTAGGACAAGAACAACGCATATAAGATTCGCCAGCGGCGCGTAGAAGAAGCAGTCAACTACTAGGACTGAGTCAGGTGAAATCCACAATGAATCTCCAACTACAGGGTATATATCAACCGCCCCACGTGATCAGATGTGACAAAAGGCTGAATTTAATGTGGGGTATCCGAGCTCGTAGGGTCGGCCAAAAATTCCTCGTAGACCCCGTATAAAACGGGAACGGGTAGCTGTTTCCCGAGACGCGATTCTGCCCTTTGATATAGCCCCGTCTGGGGATCATCTCTGCGCAGAAGAAGGGTGTTTGAACAGCAAAGCTGGTGACAGATTTCAAACTGCAGGATCTATACCAACCGCCCCTCGCGGTCAGATGTGGCATAAGGCCGAATTTAATGTGGGGTATCCGAACCCGTAGGCTCATCCAAAATTCACCGGACACACAGTATAAAACGGGATATAGCCTCGTCTGAGGATCCTCTCTACCCGGAGGTAAAGAGTTTGATCAGTACAGCTGGAGACGAATCTCCAACTGCAGACCAACATACAGTTTTTACTACTGTATTTATGTGAATGGGGACACACACATTATCGATCGTGTGCTGCAACAAAGAGCGCGTAAACAGGAAGACGTGCTTGGGAAAGGTATGAATCCTCTTCTTATCCCCTATGGGTAAATAGCGGGATATACCGGGTTTTATAGCCTTCAATGTCAATTGGTCTACCGCAGAAAGAAATGGCAACTTACAGCGGAAAAAAAAAAATCTGCCTCGTCAGTCATGTATCGAAAGATACATGATCGCCTGGATTACGCATGCCATAGCTGAAGCAAGAATACAGTAGATAACGATAAACATTGCATTTAAATTTCTATGAAGTTATGTATTTTCTGAAGCGGGGAAAGTTTGATTGATTATTTTCTTTAGGGTTTATCAAACTTTTACAAATTATCCAAAGCCAGAAATAATTTTGCGATGGTAAGAAATAATCATTTACTAATATATCTTCTACTAATTAACCCAGAGCTGAGAGAGAAGACGTAGAATCATGTATTTTCCAAATGTATTTACGCGTAAGTGAATATAGAACCCGACTGCTATTGGAACTCGGCTCCCCGATTTCCAATTCTGAGACATTATCTATTACACCAACCGCATATCAAAAACTACAGACCCTTACTATCATTTTTGTTTGGACTTTGAATAATGTGTCACCTGATAATTTCTTATTGAATATAGCATTTCTTCAACTTTTATTATAAAACGTCTGCACATTATTTGCTAAATGCATTCTCTCTAAATATTAGTAGGCCTATCATTGACAGATTACACATTCAGAGGTTATTGGTGGCTGAATGGTTGGTAGGGACGTTACCTATTTGCCATTGCACACGGGTAAAATTTGATCTTTTTGTATTATATGGACACACATGTGGGCATAAGGAAAATTACTCTACAAATTGCTTCTGCCACTAACGTAAGAACATGATATCTAAAAGACGCCCTATCAGAAAATTAAAAATCGTTTAGGTTTAGATTGGTTCGGTTTATTTTGTTTAACGGCATATCAACCTCAATGGGTTATTTTATGCCGACAACATTTTTAGGATAGATTCGTATGAATAGAATATGTATTCTTTGGTTTAGATTCATTTGGTTTGTTTTGTTTAACGGCATATCAACCTCAATGGGTTATTTAATGCCGACAACATTTTTAGGATAGATTCGTATGAATAGAATATGTATTCTTTGGTTTAGATTGGTTTGGTTTATTTTGTTTTACGGCATATCAACCTCAATGGGTTATTTAATGCCGACAACATTTTTAGGATAGATTCGTATGAATAGAATATGTATTCTTTGGTTTAGATTGGTTTGGTTTATTTTGATTTACGGCATATTAACCTCAATGGGTTATTTAATGCCGACAACATTTTTAGGATAGATTCGTATGAATGGAATATGTATTCTTTGGTTTAGATTGGTTTGGTTTATTTTGTTTTACGGCATATCAACCTCAATGTGTTATTTAATGCCGACAACATTTTTAGGATAGATTCATATGAATAGAATATGTATTCTTTGGTTTAGATTGGTTTGGTTTATTTTGTTTTATGGCATATCAACCTCAATGGGTTATTTAATGCCGACAACATTTTTAGGATAGATTCGCATGAATAGAAATATGTATTCTTTGGTTTAGATTGGTTTGGTTTATTTTGTTTTACGGCATATCAACCTCAATGGGTTATTTAATGCCGACAACATTTTTATTGCTGGTAATATTTTTGCTCAAAAATATATTGCTGGTAATATTTTCTTTTCAAGAATAATGTATTACTGGTAATAATTTTTCTTAAAAAATTAATTGCTGGTAATATTTTTTTTTTACAAAAATGCGTTTCTGGTATTAAAATCTTTTTTTACTCTTTCATAGTGTTTTGAGCCCAGTTTTGGGTTAACAATTTGCCCATAACTTGGACCCTAACAGGTGCTATCACTTCGGATCAGGGTGGATGTGGGATTACCAGCAATTAAGGTGCTTCCACATTCCTCAAAACCCCCTGATCAGAGGCCTTGCTGTCGGATGCGCTTTAAATCTCACCCAGGACGCGGATGTAGTGTATAGTCATACCCAGGACGCGTTTAGGGTTAAAGACATATGTAGAGAAACTATGAGTTTTTGACTTTGCAGACTGTATTTAATCGTGCAATATACTCATTATAGAATTTGAGTCATGTTATCAATAACCCGAAGAATGTTATGGATGGAGTGATCAAAGGATTTGTCTCCTATTCAGTGACATGAAGACGATACAAAACATCTGACCAAGTACGTACACTTCGTGCATCACATGTCTGTATAAATACATGTTGAAGTGGCTTTGATTATAGAACGTGTATGTAAGGGAAGAAATATGAATTCAGTTAAAAACGGCCATATGTAACTAGAAAAATGATAAAATTAAACCGTTGACTTAGCACACAATCAAAAATTATAACATTTTGTAGATTTCTCTTCTTTCTTCTGTGGGTCGTGTCCCTTCAGGGCGTAGGCGATCATAACCCTCAACATCTTTCTGTACCTTATAGTTTGTAATAAGTTTTATGGGTTTTTTCGCTACACAGTTCTAACCATGTTTCAAAAATGGAAGCTAAAAGCCACGAATTTAATTGTGTGATTAAATTAAAGACATTAGTTCCATTTCACCCTCAAGCGAATTTTGGAGTAACTTTTTAAAATTACTGGGTTTTAAATACACAGCTAAATCAAAATTCATGTTTCCAAGGTTACAGATAAATCTATTACGAAAATAGAATTGGAGATACTAAAATCAATCCTCCTGTTATCCACTACCTTTAGAAGAGCCTGATCAGACCAAAAATAGAGGACCGTTGTCATGTTTGGACGGGAGCTTCCCAAAAGTCACTCTCCAGCCTTCATAGAGTCCACAACGTCTCCGAGCCACTGTAGGTCACGAATTATTATTCACCCTCCAACTTCTCGTCTACGGGCAGGATGTGACAAGCCTCTCGCTGCTCTATCGATACTTCCGCTGAAAGTGCTCAGACGAGCTACATTCCCTGGTCCCACCAGTTCAATGCTTCACAGCAAGGACACGCCATGCTACTTACATAGCAGGAAACCAGCCCGATTTCCTCCATATTCCAACCTACCCCAAGAGAGATTGCAAAAGGTTTGCAGAAAAGGGATTAGGAGAGACAGCGAAACAACCAAGCCGTACTAAGAGCTACAAAGAGAAACTTGGAGAGAATCATGAACAGTCACGTCTTAAAATGGTACATAGAAAAGCATTGACTCTCACTTAATTTGACGAATACTCTAAAGAACTGAGAGACCACCCTGAACCAGGACAGTAAATTAAACGTCTTTGAGAGAAATAGTAACCTCCCATTGAAAATTAAATATTGGAAGAGCTGTAAATATTGAAAACACTTCCGGAACAGGAGCTCTTGCTTCTGTGACCTTTAACCGCGCAAAGATATGTTTCTTGAAGATAAAGCAACTCTATAAATAGTAACGGAAATGGATTCTATAGTATTATTTCTCATTAAGAAATTGTAGTTTTTCAACATGTTTTTTTTCTGGCTGTTACCCTTCGAGAAATGGGGGGGTCTGAATTGTTGGCCGTTTATTCCTCCAACAGATGGCCTCCATCTGCGCTCCTGACACGTTTACTGATAGTCACCTTATCTGAATTCGTTAAAGCTTCGGGTTCAGGGTGGCTGGGGAGAGGCGGTATCCAGTTCTTTTCAACTCTACGCAAGACGAAAGGTAAACAACAAATTTTCATCTTATTTTCTCGTTAAAGATATTTATTCTCAATCCCACCCTGCAATTCTTTGCCATTTACTTCCAAAATTAGGGAACTAAAAAGTAAAAGAAAAGAAAGCAATGTGAGACAAACAGCTCGTAAACACCAGCGTTAATGTACCTGAATTGCGGATGTAGGCCGAGGTCTTGTAGCCGGATGTGTTGCATTTTTTTTTCGGTGTTGGCTGAGGGTAACAGTCAAGCGTCGACATCGGCTAGGCTAGATCTTGTTCGAATTGTTCGTGAAGGAATAAAGGAGGAGAAGCGACAGAATAATATCGAAGAAGATTAAAAATGTTTGAGGCTAAAATGAGTGTGTTTGTGCCCGCGGGCGTGTTTGTTCCTATCTATCTATATATCTATCAAACAGAGAAATATATATCTATGTATTTATCAATCTATCTGTCTATATGTTTATATCTAATTATCTCACTATATATATATATATATATATATATATATATATATATATATATATATATATAGTTAGATAGATATATAAAATGCATGGATAAAGAAAGGAAACACACACACAGACACACACACACACACACACACACACATATATATATATATATATATATATATATATATATATATACAAAAATTGCAATATATATATATATATATATATATATATATATATATATATATTTGAATAAAAACTGACCACTTTAAGGTTCCATGTAATAAATTATTTCACCATATCCCTTTTAAAGGGCCCTGGATCATCAGACTTTACTTCCAAAGGGTCTATCCATACGGATTACCTAGTTTTGCATAAACTATATATATATATATATATATATATATATATATATATATATATATATATTATATGATGTTGTAACCTCTGTCTGTTTGTTATCGAACTCCTCCTAGGGTTTTGGATATAGACCGGTCTATAATTATATATATTACGAAACTACATTACCCAGGGTACTTGGGTAAATATGTTTCCTTTAGATCAAATCTGTAGGCACATAACTCTCACTGATTTTTACCCTTTGATTTAAAATAAATTTAAATTTGAAAAGGTAATGACTCCTATCCTAAATATAGAAGGAGAAAGCCGAGAGATGGAGGTCATATCGGCTAGACGATTGACTAATTTTGAAATGCAACATTATCTTTCACATTTTGATAACAAGGATTTCCTTAAAAAAACGTGTGACACGTAGCAAGTTACACGGGTAAGTGGGCTAGTATATATATATATATATATATATATATATGCCGCATAAAATCTGTGATATACAAATGTACAATCTCATCCATTGAGAATCCAAATATTGAAAAGACATATATAGGATCCACGAAGAATGAATTTAAAATAAGGTGTAGGCAACACAAAAGCTCCTTCAATAATATTAGAAATAGAAATGGGACATCCCTGTCGAAAAAATTTTGGCATTTAAAAGAAATGAATAAAACACCAAAAGTAAAATGGAAAATAATAAATAATAATAAATAGAACAAGAACTTGTAAAACATCTGATGACCCATGCCTTTTATGCATAGATGAAAAACTACACATTATTAAGTTTCTAAAAAACAAAAATTTATTAAATCAAAGACATGAGGTAACGGTTTTTTGCCGACACCAAAAAATATTTGCCTTAAATAATTAGCTTAAAAATTTAAATTTCAAAGTTTATGAACAAGTTCAATTAAAGCAATAGGTTTAAAAACTAAAACCAATCATAAGCTATAAAACATTTAAGAAGTCGCCAACAAAAAACAAAAAAACAAATTGTAGTTCGACGTATTCATATACAAACGACCCTTTTTGAAAAGAAAATCTTTATGTAGACAAATACACATTTATCGGCGTAATAAAAGTGCAAAAAAAAATGTCATTGAAATAGACCAGAAGATATGCGTTGAACGGATGTCACTATTCGTTTGAAAAAAGGCACCCCGAACTTACCTTGACTTAACCTCTTTTCTAACGTAACTAATGTTGATACAATAGTTGTCAGTGAAAACGAATACCCTACCATCCCTTATTAAAATGATTAGTTTTCTTTATATCTATAGAAATTAGTATTACGAATGTATATGCTTATAAAGGTTTGTAAATTTCAAAATTAGTTATTCCAAAATTCGCTTCAGCATGAAACAGAAGTAACTGCTTTAATTTAATTTAATTTCTATAAATGGAATTGAAGATTTTAGCTTCTGTTTTTGAAACTTGAGAACTCTTATTTAGCTTTAAAATTATATGTAAAAAATAATTATATATAGATAATATATATATATAAATAATAATATATAAAAAATATAGTTTATCAATTTCACTACAACAGTGTGAAGATGAGGCCGAAAGCAATTAGGGCAATGAACATCATGGCAAATTTTTGTATTCCCTCACTCCTACCAAACGGGAAAATGTAAGAACACTGGAAAAATAAATAAAAGAATAATTAAATTTTACTTGTCTGCCATATTTAACAAAAGGTGTTTAAAAGAAAGATGGCTGCTCAATAAATAAATAAATAAATATATATATATATATATATATATATATATATATGCACACACATACATATATATATATATATATATATATATATATATATATATATATATATATATATATATATATAACAAACGGTTATTGGGCAGCCAGCTTTCTTTTAAACATATTTTGTGGAATATATATATATATATATATATATATATGTGTGTGTGTGTTATATATATTATAGATTAATACACACACACACACAGACACACACACACACATATATATATATATATATATATATATATATATATATATGGACATTGAGGTCAACACCCAGTGGCAACAGTCTATTTCAGGCTTAAAGGCAATCGTCAGTCAGGCCATATGTGTTGTTTCCACACAATGGTCTTAGGACAATTCGAAACATAATCGTTACCGTCCACCCAAAGCCCGTTAGAATAAAACAATACACATAATGCACCACTGAACAGCATAATCGAGCCAAAACACAACACACAAGACTTGACGATTGCCTTCAAAAATAACATAGACAGTCGCCGCTGGGTGTTGACCTCAGTGTAAACTTCAATATTTTCATACGCTCTATCACACCCAGCCTGGTTGTAATTCATTAAATCGATTAAATGCAACTGACAGAATCAGTATGAAATATTTATTAAAACGCTCAATCCTTGATATTGAGCATTTAACCCTCAATTATAGCATATATATATATATATATATATATATATATATCAAAGTATATAATTGGTATATACGGAATGAATTCCAATAACCAACAATTACTATTCTTAAAAGAGTGCTCAATACAAAGTAGAGCAGATATAATTATTTTTTATAAAAAATAAATTTATAAAATCACTACAAAAATAACCATTTTGTTTTCTGTGTCTTATCAAGTGATGATGTTGAAAATAAAATAAAATCATTTTATTTTATTTTCAACATCATCACTTGATAAGACACAGAAAATAAAAAAAAATCATTTTTTTTAGTGATTTTATAACATACTTATGTTATAAATTTTTTTAAAAATAATTATATATATATATATATATATATATATATATATATATATATATATATATATATATTTGTTTGAATAAAAACAGACCACTTTAAGGTTCCATGTAATAAGTTATTTCACCACAACCCCTTTAAAAGGGCTCTGGATCATCAGACTTTACATTCCAAAGGTTGAAATGAAAAATGAAAAGAAATTCACACATTTTTGACGGACCGCATCAAGTATATGTAAAATTAACGAAGTGAGGTGGGAGAGAAGACATGAGTGAGTTAGATGTACCATTTCAATTCCTTATCCTTAACCCCACTCTGTGTAGGCTAGACGTTGCTTAAACTTAACGCGTATTATCTCTAGATATAGATCGGTAAGGGGTGAGGGAGAAGACCGACATTAAAGGAAGAAGCTACAACAAACCATAATAAATTAAATTCCACGAGAGCAGATTTCAATTTAAATTAAATTATCAATTTAAAGTTTACCTCCGTATTATTTATTTGAACTCACTTTCAATTGGAGAATATTAGAGGAGAAAATTGGATAAAGGATTACTACCAGAGAGTTAGGTCCTTCTTTTACAATGTTCTATATGTCTGTACATATACCTTTTTCTAGTTGCTTATTCAGTTGACATCTATTCGTTTGAGTTTTGTTCATAGATTAAACTCGTGAATTTTTTTAAGATACCTACATAATTATCTCAGGTTCTTCCAATTTAAATAACTTTATCGTCAATAATGATTGTTAAAAGGTAATATATTTCAATTTAAATTAAATTACCAATTTAAACTTTACCCCTGTGTTGTTTAAACTCACTTCCAATTGGAGAATATTAGAGGAGAGATTTGGATAAAATATTACTAAGAGAAAATTAAGTCCTTCTTTTACAATCTTTTATATATCCATACAAATACACACTTCTACACGTATCCGAACACCTATCTATATACACATACCTATATCTCACTATATACCTATGAGTTCTTATATATACATGAACACGCATCCACACGAAAACTATATGTATATTTCCATACCTACACATATACACCTGCAGAGAAACACATACACACATATCTACATACATATCCACACATACACTTATACTTACATCTATACATATACACACATAAAGTCATATGTATATCTATATATATATACATCCATGCAATACACATACAAATACCCATATATGTACATCCATACATATGCACATATACACTTGCACATATATACACACACACATATATGTATACATACATACACATATACATATACATATAAACACATACATATATACACATATATAATATGCAATATATCCACATATATACATATGCATACATATACACGTACACATACATACACACATACATATCACTATACCCATGTCCACCCATATACCCACTTATGCCTGCATTCGAAGACTATATCAATATTTAATTATATTATGAATACCCAAATCGTATAACTATACATATCTCTACACATATATTACCCGCTTTTCCATATCTATGGCAAGACATATAGGTACCCATCTAATTATACACATCCACACTCACATAAAAAAACGAAAAAAAAAACACTTGTATGCCTCTCTTTTCATATAAAAACATATACATTTACATATCAACAGGTGTATCAGTGTTCAAGTATAATACCATAGTTATATACATACAGTCATGTGTTGGCGTTCATGCGTGCATAGTAATATTTCAAAAGCAAAAAGAACAAAGGTCATTCAATATTATTCTTCCTATATAGTTATTTCTCGATGTATTTACTTAGGTTTAGGTTGTTCTTGTGTCGTCATTTAAAAACTAGTTCATTGTGTCTATTTAGTAATAAATAATAAGTAATGGTTAAAAGCTTGTCTTGCTAGATCAATTACCACTGAGTAGTGAGATCGATCCTCACTGGGTGTCCCATACTTTCGGCCTTGTGCCACATCTAAGCCAGGCTTAGAATATATATATATATATATATATATATATATATATATATATATATATATAATCACTGTGGAAACAGACTCCAGCTCGATCGACTGAAAGCAAACGTGAGGCAGACTGTTTGCCATTCGGTATTGAACTCTATTTACACACGTTCTATCTCGGATATTGAGCACTAATACCCGATGAATATAGCATAACCTAAGACTATATTTTATCACAACCATTCACAGACACTCGCATGCATGCATATATATATATATATATATATATATATATATATATATATATATATATATATATATATATATATATATATCGGACTAAGTTTGTTACGTTGGTACGACTAACGATATATATTTTTGATATATTTTGATAATCATTTTTGATAATGGCTTGAGTATATATATATATATATATAGATTTTATTAAAAATAATGGATAAATATTCATTAAATTTCTTTTTTCTATTTATTTTATGATAATGTTCTTCAAAGTTTATCAGAAGATTAACCGAAAAAAAAATTTACAATATTTATAAAATAAATAGACAATCACTTTGTCTATATTATTTAATGAAAATTGTATAAATCAAAAATATACGGCGACAGTAATTCTACTGATCTCAAATATATATATATATATATATATATATATATATATATATATATAAACATTTAGTAAATCCACGGACAGACTGATTTCAAAAAATTGTATCACTGCTCTAAATCAGTATGGCTAGAGGTCCAGATTTTCTTCTAGTTAGTGACGAAACCTGACTGAATTGGCAAGTGCCCTTTGGGAGATTCTCCAACGAATTAAGTCGTTGGCACCACAAACTCTCTTTCACGACGCTTGGCAGGGATGAAAAAGGTGAATTTAATATATGTATATAATTGTATCAGAAATCGACATGAAAAAAAGAAACAACTAAAGTTAGATTTATAATCCAGTTAAAGTTCTAAACAAAATCAATTTATTTTACAAATAAAAATGTCTATAAAAATAAATAAATAGCCATTGGTCGATACACAGTTTAGCATAATATTATCATTATTATTATTTTTTTAAAATATGTTTCCATCGATCCACTATGTAAACTAAACAGAAACTATTCACTTTAGAACTTTGATAGAATCATCTTTGAAAATGGAAGAGAACTTCATTTTTTAAGTTTAATTTAAAAAGATTAATTTCTTTTTTGGTTTTTTGAAACAGTAATTTCTCTATAAAATAAATGGAAACTATATTATTTTTTTGAAAATAAAACCATATATATATATATATATATATATATATATATATATATATATATATATATCCACGGACAGACTGTTTGTGTGTGTGTGTGTGTGTAGGTCCAGTTACTTCTAGCTAGTGACAAATGTTTATAAATATATTCTCCATATATGACACGTGTGTTTTAATAAATATTCATATCAAAATAAAAAGAAACAACAGTTATATTTATATATATATATATATATTTTGAAAAAATAAATATATATAAATGTGCTGTGTGTTTAGCATAATATTATATTATTATTATTTTTTAAAATATATATATATTCTCTTTTATATCGCTAAACAAATAAACTTCAAATTTTAAGTTTAATTTAAGAAGAAGTTTTGGTTTTGAAAACAGTAATTTCTCATCATGGAAACATTTTAAAACAATATATATATATTTATATATATATGTGTGTGTGTGTGTGTGTGTGTGTGTGTATGTATTCAAATGTTTATAAATATATTCACATATATGCAACGTGTGTTTCATAAATATTCATATAAAATGACGTATATAAATATATATATATATATATATATATATATATATATATATGTGTGTGTTTTTAAGTCGTATATATATATATATATATATATATATATATATATATATATAAACATATGTTATATATATATCACATCATATATATATGCATGGCCCGATTGCTTTTGAGGCCAAAATTTATATATATATATTGATATAGCAATATATATATATATATATTTATATATATATATATATAAATGATATATATATATATATATATATATATATATGATTTATATATAATGATATATATATATATATATATATATATATATATATATATATATATATATGAAGAATATATAGAAAATAGGAAAGAACTCGTGTCTATTGTTTAATAGATTATTATTATTTAGAAGCTTAAATTTTATTTCAATAATGAATATGCTTGAAGATGGAACAGAGCTTAGTACTTTAATTCATTTTAATTCAAATAATTATATTGAAGTTTTCGGTTCTTGTTTTGAAACATGAGACCACTTATGTCGCGAGTTGGAATCATATTTTTAAATAAATAATTATTATATATATATATTTTGCCACAACAAAGTAACTAAAATCTAATTAGATGTAAGGAAACTATGAGCATACAACAAACAAATAAATAAATCAAACATATACTCACAGAATCGAATAAATATTTAATACCGATTCTGTATGTTGTATTTAATCGATTTTGATGAATTACAACCAGACTGGGTGTGATGTGAACGGGATTCGTCAATTGGTGTCGGAAAATGTCCCGGATTCAAATGAAAGAATAAGATGGAGAGAAAAAAAAAAAACACTGATTGAGATAAAGTAATAAAATAAAGTTGACAGTCGAAGGAGAGACAGTTTTGATGGACGAGCAAGACATGAAAACAAATATTTTGAATAATTACATGGTGATTTTCAGAAGTGAACACCGACATAAAATTATGTTTGAGTGAAGACAAGTGAAAGTAGGAAAAGAAAGAGAAAAGTGCCGGGTTATCAGAGAGATAAAGAAGAAAGAAATATCTATTACTTTTTGTCTGTCTTACGCTGGTGTCTTTTTTTCTTTTTTTTTTTTAAGATCTATCAATCATCGACTGGAATTGATACTACGTTTCAAGGTATGCTCAAAGATAAGACGCAAAGCTTCTGTGTGTATATGCATCGTTGCATAATGATAATATTCAGTTTACCGGATCAAACACTGTCGAATTAAATTCTCTTGTATTCGGCGGTATCAAAAAGCATAACCTCATTAGAAGGTGCATTCAACATGCTCTGTGACTGCATGGCGATGGAAACATATTTTAAAAAAAAATATATATATATATATATATATATATATATATATATATATATATATATATATATATATAATGCAGGTGTGTGTGTGTGTGTGTAACGAATGCACGGCTGCAATTTTCGACGGATTTGCACCAAAATTTGCATGCACATGTTCCAAGTTAGCTGGAAGGCCAAGACCGACTTTGCATTTCCAAAGTTGAGATAATCGATTTTTACATGCTTCTACGGCAGTTTTCATGTAGTTTGCGGCCATTTTCTACTGGCCAGAATGAGAGCCTATAGCTGGCTGCGACGAATAGGAAGGAAGATTCTATTGGCCAGCGGGAGAGCCAACAGCTGACTGACTTGAATGTTAACTAGCATACTAGCATGCAAAAAAAAATATCGATAGCTGCATTCGTCACAAATAGGAAAAATTTAAATCTGCATGGCACTTTACTCCAATTGGCTCATTCGCTTGCTTAAACGTTGATTGAACTGTGTTGGGTGTGAAAAAGTATTTGTTGTTAACATTCTTTTTTCATTCGGTTTTTCCTGTTACGAGTCCTTTTTTAAAGCTGATCGTTTTGTGTTCATTTTGTTTAGTTCTTTTTTCGTAACAGATTTAATGTTTATATATAGCTCACACTGTGAATTTTTTAATTCACAGTGTGAGATAGGCAAGAAGTAAGGCATGTAGCAACATTAACACAGCAAAGGGCACTCCTTTAAAGGCAAGGAACGTGAAAAATATTTTCAGTCAAGTGATAGCGATTGCTGTATGAGTCGTACGATTTTTGAATCAAGCTTTGGGCAACGCCGGGCCATGCTGCTAGTACATATATATATATATATATATATATATATATATATATATATATATATATATATATGTGATGATGTGACCCGCCTTCTCCCGTGAACATGATGTTTATTTGTTTAGCGGCACATCAACACCCAATGGGTCATTTAATGCCGAAATTTAATTTTCTTGGGAGCATTAATAATTTTCTATACAAAAATATGTTGCTGGTACTCTCGTTATCACGCATATCAAAACCTGGGCGGAGTATTTCGAGACAGGAGGATTTCATTGGTAACAAAGAAAAGAGTACCGAGCTATTACGTGACGTCTGTTCTCCTTTACGACAGCGAATGTTAGACAGTCTCATCAAAGATGATGAAGAGAGTCAAGGCGACGGAGATGTAGTTCTACAGAAGGATGCTAAGGATATCATGGACCGAGCGTGTGAGCAATAAGGTATTGAAGACGATGCAATCAAGGAGGAAGCATATACATAACACCAGGAAAAGGTAGATGTAATTTCTAGGACACGTGATGAGAAAGGAAGGCCTAGAGAATCTGAGAGTCACAGGGCAAAACGAGTGAAAGAGAGACAAGGGAAAGCAACGCATGCCATACTTGGCGGGTTAAGCAAGTGGATAACTGAACGTCTACTGGGAGAGATGGCAGAGGGACAAAACGTATTGAGAATTACAAGGGATATGGAGGAAGTGGAGAGCCATAATCGACTACGTCCTTAAGGGATACGGCACATGAAGAGGGATTATTTAACCCAACTATGGGGGTTAACTATCAGGTCATCCCATAAGTTCTGTCCGAATTTTGAATAAAGAAAGCAAGTGACCAAATTTTACATTTAATTATAAATTCAATCAACAATGTATTTTCCCTGATTATCTATGACTTCCTTCCATCTATTAACAAGCTTACAAATTCCATTACTGTAAAATTCTTTTGGCTTTGATTCAAAGAACTCACAAATGTCAGTTTTAACCTCTTCCTGTGTTACAAAAGCTGTTTCTTCCAAATGATTCTGTAAGATACGAATCAAATGGTAGTCTGAAGATCTGGAGAATAAGGTGGATGAAGAAATTTTCTTCCAACCAAGTTCTTCGATCTTTTGTGACGTCATTCTTGCTGTGTGGGGTCGTGCATTATCCTGATGAAACATCACCTCTTTTCGATTCACTAGAGCAGGTCTTTTTTTCATCAAATCTTGGCTCAAACGCTCGAATTGCTGACAGTATATTTGAACATTAATTGTTGCATTAGGTGGTAAGAATTCAAAGTGGATTATTTCTTGGCGATCCCACCAGATTGAAAGAAGAACCTTTTGCCCATGAAGTTCCCTTCTCGGCTGTGGCTGGGATCATTCCTCTTTACCAAGCCTCTGTCTACGACGCTTAACATTTAAAAATAATCCATTTTTCGTCGCCAGTCACAAGTCTATCCAAAAAAAGTGAAACAAGTTGGCGAGAATGGAGAGAAAAGCAGATGTCAACTCGGGATTTGAGATTGTTTTCAGACAATTCACGAGGCACCCATTTTCCAAGTTTAGGAACTTTTCCAAATTGTTGAAGATGACGATGAACAGTTGTATGGTTTGAACTGAGAACCACTGCCAATTCCTCAACTGATAAAAAAGGATTTTCTTCAAGGGCTGCTTCAAGAAGCTTTTCATCAAACTCAACTGGACGTCCGGTTGGATCTTCATCTTCAAGGGTGAAATCTCCACCTCTGAATTTTGCAAACCATCTTCTGCAAGTTCTTTCATTCACATTCCTCTCCATAAACTGAGTGAATGTTTCTAGCCGCTTCGGCTGCTGAGTTTCCTTTCTTGAACACATAAAGCATTATGTGCCTCAAATGATTCTTGGGTAATTCCATGTTAGCAAGGTTTAATCAAACATAATTTAATTTTATTGTTCTCTGGAATAAAATTTGATCAGTTTAAATGCATGTAAACATAAAAATAATGTTCAGCTCCATTAGACATTATATAATACTCTTTAAATTTCGTTCATTTTAACAAAAAGTTAGAATTCGGACAGAACTTATGGGATGACCTGATACTTACCCATAAATGTGTATTTTTGGTAATTTTACGATAAATATGAATTGTTAGTAATTTTTTTTATCTAAAAATGTGTATTAATGGTAATTATTTTCATACTAAAATGAATTTTACACAGTAATAGTGTTTTGTCTTAGTTTAGGGGCTTATTATTTGCCCATAGCTGGTGCCGTAACAAGTGCTACCACTCCGGGTAAGGGTGGACGTGAAAACAACAGCAAATGAGTGTTGGTTCGACGCCCCTCAAAACCTCCAATCTCTCGATCAGGGGCCTTGCTACCGGTTGTTGTTTATCTTCATACCCAGGACGAACGAGCACGACGTACAGATTCCGTTTATTTGTTATCCCTCCTTGCTTTTTCTCTCGACCCTCTGAACAGTTCTGCGTTCGCTTTTCTTTCTCCTGTCACTGGTAATTTAGACTCCGATTGATGAGAGGACACAACGAGAAGATAATCTTAATTTTAATATTATATATATATATATATATATATATATATATATATATATATATTGTATATATATATATATATATTATATTACAAATATATTTCATATATATTATATTTTGTATATTATATATATTTTTTTATATATATATATATATATATATATATATATATATATATTATAAATTAACTGATTTAAAATATGGTTTTTCGCTACACAGTAAATTTAGAAATAAGTAATTCCAATATTCGCTTGAAGATGAAACGGAACTAATTCTTTTAATTCAATTATATAATTAGATTTAAAGTTTTTTAGCGCCCATTTTTGAAACATGGTTATTAATCTGTTGCGAAAAACATAATTTAAATCAGTTAACTTATAATATTTATGCTTTGTAAATTTACATTGAGCAATGTTTTGTAAAATAGAAATAAAAGATGACAAGAACACCGGATTATATATTCTACTGTTTTTTTTTTATTCATATATATATATATATATATATATATATATATATATATATATATATATATATATATATATATATATATATATATATATATATATTGTTTAGATATATGGAATTCAACTCTCCAAGATTTTGTTGACGTCGGCTGTTCCCCAGTGAATAAAAGCGTTGGTTTATGTAATCCAAAAAGTGACTTAACCCAGCGGGTTGTGATTTCAATACCTGGCCACAGTAGAGGTAAAAAAAAAACTAGGAGAGTTGACTTACTAAAAAGATATTTAACTGAAACTGAGATATCCAGAAAAGGCATGGTACGTGGAACTAGAACAATATATCCCCGTGGAGTAAATAAAGTATTAGTTTCGAAATTTTAATATATACCATCTGAAGAAGGCCATATCGTACAATGATCTAAACGTCATGAAAATGACAATGAGGACAACAGAGGGGACAGCGAGAATATAATCTTAATTTGGGTCCTCACTGACCAGGAACGGCAAAGGGCACACCGCTTTTCCTTTCAAGGCTTCTGCAACGTTTCGGGTCGTCGCCAGGTACAAGTCTTCCTGTCTCAGTGCAACCTCACAGACTGCATCAAAGACGAAGTCTTTTATTTTTTTATTATCTCGCTTTATTATACGGGGTGCGAGAGAAATATCTGTCTCAAATACCACGCAGAAATATCTCTATTTTTGACGTATATATCAAAACAATAATTATAATTATTTACATTATTCGGACTATTGTCCTCATCTTTGTCGTTATATTTATTACAACGTTTCGGCCGTTGTACGCTCCGGCCTTCTTCAAGTGGTTGGAATGTCGAACTGAACACTTCATTTCGCTCACTGAGGTAAACTGTTCTAGTTCCACGCGCCATGTTTAATGGATGTCAGTTATCTTCTTTTAATTTTCCTTTCGACATTCCAACCAACTGAAGAAGGCCGGAGCGAAAAACGGCCGAAACGTTGTTATAAATATGGCGACAAAGATAAGGACAATAGTACGAATAATGTAAATTATGTACATAATACCTCATCTCAGAATTATAGAAAGATAATAATTATAATATAAAAGTTTTTCTTTCCATATATCAACACAATAATTATAATATATATTTCTTTATTCTCTATATATCCAAAGTGTAATGAAGAACCACCGTCGATTGAGGAATCAGAGAGTTCGAATTCCAGTCGAATCCTTCACTTTCACTTACAACTAATTGCAGAAATAAATTATATATTATAATTTATTTTTAGATATATATAAATGTAAATTATATGTTATAACTACTTTTTGGATATATGGAAAAAAGAACTTATTTTATAATTATTGTTTATTTTATGGGTAAAATAAATTATATATTGTTATTACTTTGTGGATATATAGAAAAAGAATTATATATTATCATTGTTGTTTTGATATAAACAAAAAGAACTTATTATTGCTTAGGAGAAAATAAATTATATATTATAATTATTTTAGATATATGGGGAAAATAAACTATATAACATGCTTACTTTTTGGATACTTGGTGAATAAATAATTAGATATTATAATTATTTCTTTGAATTATGGAAAAAATTATATAATATAATTATTGTTTAGACTGTTAAATGTAGCCGTCTCTTCTACTCAAATAGCTTCATATCACACACCTCTCGCCTATGGAACTCCCTTCCCTATTCCTGTTTCCCAGACAGCTATAATCTCCAACTATTCAAATGTAATGTCAATCGACATCTCCAGTTGCCTTGATCTATCCACTATCCTTCTCATCCTTTCCTCTATCACTCCTATCTGCTCTCGCTCCAAATCTTCTGTAACCCCTTGCGTACTAGTGGTTTCCCGCCTTGCTTGGGGTGAATCGATTATATATATATATATATATATATATGCTCTGAGCATTTTTATGGCAATATGTATGAAATCATTTAAGTCTAGGAAATATGTGACGTATTTGTTGAATAATTTCGCCTCGTTATATCACGGGTTAAAAATCTTATTTGTGACTTGACTAAAAAACATCACTATTAATTTCGAGGATTCTACCGAAATAATAATTCTTATAGGAAATAATTCCTCTGGTTTGCTGTCTTTCCTTTAGCAATTCTCTTTGGGAAGAAAACGATGCCACCTTGTGCATTGTTATTTACTGGTTGTTTTAAGAATATTTAATATCTGGGTGAATTGTCAGAATACGAAGGACGGAGAATGTGTTGTCCAGATTATGTCGTTTTAAGTAAGTGTCGATCCAAGATGGCTGACATGAACTCGTTACGTCAAAATCTAGAGATTTTTTTTTTAACAATCTGGGTAATGGATTGATCAGTTATAGAATGTATAAAGGTGTTGCCCTCAATCTCCTTCCTCGTCGTCCATACATACGGAAAGAAAAAAACATGAGGATATAGGTTAAAACCAATTCATATTCCTATCCTCCTATAAAAATATCTTTTAAAAAATGTTAATGTATATTTTGCAATTTGCCGCGGTTCTGAATGTTTTTCATTTAGAAAAAAAAAACTGTAAAGCTGAGAATCAGTATCAAACCGAATGTGAACTATTTGCTGAATCTTCGCCAAATTGTTATTTTATTTTTATTGGGCTACAGAAATGAAATAAAAAAACTCAAACGATCAAATCGCTATGCACCAGGAAAGTGAGTAATAATTCATTAAAAAATTCTGGGGCTTTCTCTTGATGTCTTCTTTCTGATATCTAATTGACAGCATTTACTTTGAAAGAACCGGTTTTAGATCGATCACCGAAGTTAACGTTCAGTACCCACATAGGTGACCGCTGGGAAATACCAGTTGCTGTAAGATTGGATATAAGAGTGATGCAATGGATAATGCATCGGAATGTGAAATCGAAGAGCCGAGTTCGAATTTCAGTCTGGTTTGTTATATTAAGTTACTTGAAAATACGCCTGGGAGAGGTATGTATCCCCTCTTTCCTTCCAGTTATAAGTTAAATAGTAAGTCTTATATAAATATTTTAGTATACCTACGAACGGTGATAGGTATGTCTCATTCACATAAATACAGTAGAAAATACTTTATATTGGTCTTCTGTTGGAGATTCGTCTCTAGCGGTGCTGGCCAAATTCTCTGCCTCCGGCCAGAGAGGATCCCAAGACGAGGCTATATCGAAGGGCAGAGTCTCGCCTCGAGAAACGGCTACCCGATTCCGTTTTATACGGGATCTACTGGGAATTTTTGCCTGAGCCTACAGGCTCGGTTACCCCACATTAAATTCAGCTTTGTGCCACATCTGACCGCGTGGGACGGTTGGCAAATATCCTGCAGTTGGAGATTCATTGTAGATTTCATTCAACTCACTTCTAGCAGTTGACTACTTCTACGCGCCACTGGCGAATCTTATATGTGTTGTTCTTGTCCTAAGTATCATCGTTCATTACCAACCTTCGTGTGATTATTTTATTCAGTAACCTCTCCTAAGTTACAACAATAAGTAAATCATTATTATCTATAAAAAATCTTCCGATCCTAAAATATGTTACTGCTTTAAATAACCTGAAAAAAGTTGATATGTCATAAAAATAACTCAGTCTATCAATAATTAAGAACAGTACATGTTCGACTCATTCGTTCATGTAAGACGTCTTTCAATCCCACCATAAGCAAAGCATCACTTCTACAAATACTACCTTTTATATAAGTTAGTAGGTGATCATTTTGTTTGCTATACATTCTATTGAATCATGTTTTAAACCAGCCACTTTTTATCATCTGTCACAATTTGATTAAAAGGCGGGATATTGTTTTATATTCAAGGAAAAAATTTACTCTGAAAACAGAATGATTTCTTTGAATAACCTGATATATAGATATATATATATATATATATATATATATATATAATTACATGAATCATTCATACAAAAAACAAATATAGAAGTTAATGATTTAAGTGGCGAGAATACATCTTCGCAAACAATTTCAACTAACACTAACCCGACCCTGTATATGAATCATATGATCCCTGTTTATAAATTCTAGTTGCATTGCATAAGGTCTTTTTTTTTATTTTTTTTTTTTTTATTTTTTACAAGCTTTCGTCTGTTCTTACAGACATCCTCAGGTATGGAAATAGATTTGTTCTTGTTTTTTACTTCTCGGTAATAAGAAGAGAACGAAAATATAGATGTAATCCGAAAAAATGCTATTAGAAATGTGTTATTTGTTTTTTGTATGAATGATTCATCTAATTATAAATTGAACTGCACCTATAATCGAAATATATATATATATATATATATATATATATATATATATATATGTGTGTGTGTGTGTGTGTGTGTGTAGGGTGTCACCGAAAGAATTGACATAATTTAAAATGAGAATATCTGAATAACTACATATCTCAGGCAAATGACATAAAAGATTTACGTATCAAAATTCGAACATAATATTCAAAGGGTTGTAGATTTTATAACCAATTTCTCAAAGCTTTGCAAATGTTCAATAAGCGCACCACCCGTGACCTGACACACGTCAAGTCGGTAGTTCAGCTGCTGCCAAACACGTTGTAGCATGTCTTGCGTAACACTCCCTCGTACCTCAGGGATTGTCTGCTTAAGTTCTTCTCATAGCCCTATAGAAACAAAAAAATCACAGGGCGTCAAGTGAGGTGAATGTGATGTCCATTTCAACGGCACGTTGTCATTGTCACTGACACGCCTGACACACCCTCTAGGTAGATTCTCATTGAGATAAGTCCGAACAATCAACTTTTTACGCATTTTGTAAAAATATGAGATTGTTAAACTAAAAATGATGTCAATTTTTCGGGGACACACTCTCTCTCCCCCTCTCTCTCTCTCTCTCTCTCTATATATATATATATATATATATATATATATATATATACAAATGTAAAAGAACGAAGAGTAAGATTTCAGCGTTCAAAACATTAATTTAAAACAGGGCTCAGTACAAAAGTAGAGCAAAAAAAATTTATTTATTATGCCGTGTTACATTAGAACATGCACATACCCACTACAAAACTGTACATCTTGTTTCAATGTTTAAAAAACGAAAACTTTTTTAACGTTTCATCGGGGAGGGGAAGAATCCCAATCCGACTCATTGTGATTTCCCACCTGATGAAACGTTAAAAAAACTTTGCTGTTTTTTAACGTTGAAACAAGATGTACAGTTTTGTAGTGAGTATGCGCAGGTTCTCATGTAACACTGCATAATATATATATATATATATATATATATATATATATATATATTTGAAAAAGATTCTTACAGGCACAAAATTTTATTATGGCAAGGAATAAGCGGAATGTAAAGGACATAATTATGAAAACTAAGAACTAAAACAAACAACCGGTTTCGTCCCAGTACTCCTCAAGTTTGATACACTAGGATTATTTAATTATAAACTTAAAAAAAAAAAAAAACATTCAATGAGGGGGAAAGGGAAAAAAAAATTATATATGATAGAAAAAACTAGAGCCCAATCACATTCAAGCCCAACAAGCAATCTCTCTGCTTACAGAGAAACGGCCTGCGGGACTTGATGTAAATGGACTCAAGAACCTTCAAATGATATGCAGAGTGTGACTTCGACAGAATGGAAAAACAGTCAACACTCAAACCAGCAACACATTCCCTGCTAGTTATAGCGTGTTCCGCTATAGATGATCCGGATGTATTCACTAGTTGGCTTTTGTTAGCGGTCGGATTTAAAATTCTGGCGGGTAAAGGTTGTTTAATTCTAAAATCCATTATTATATATATATATATATATATATATATATTGTTTCATAGCTAAAGATTCTCCCCTTTACAATCATTTTTGTCATATGGATTCGAGTACAGAAGACATTATGATGTCTCATGTACTTTCACTTTTTAATCAATAAATAAGATAAAATAGTTCAACTTATTTACAAGTTTTAAACTTGTAAATAAGTTGAACTATTTTCAGTAACTGAATGTTCTTCTTCTTCTTCTCCTCCTCCTTTTTTGTGCCGTGTTCCTTGAGGACATCGGCGATCATGGCCCTCTACAATCTCCTCTCTTTTACAGTTCTAAATGAATTTTGCCTTATTGCCATAACTCACAGACCCTTCTCCACCATTCTTTCGATCAAACTAGCCAAGTAAGCTGTATGTTGTCTTCCCCTGGAACTCTTACCTTCAAACTCTCCTACGAGTATCATATTTTCCAAGCCCTCTTTCCTCATTATATGCCTCAGCAATAACAGCTGTTTCTTCCTGAGTATACGTGTCATATTTTTATGCCATTGTCTCTAGAACTTGGTCACTGATCACGTGTTAATTGAATGGTATTCTCAGATCTCTGTGACTTCAATTCACTTCTTCATCTGTGAAGAGATAGCCCACGTTCCCCTGTATTGACATCTCGTTAATTTTTTTCTATGGGGCTATGTGAAAGGTCAGGTCTATATACCCTTCTTCCTTATAAGATTAGAGGAACTTAAGCAGAAAATCCCTGAGGCTCTGGTGCATGTTGCGAAAGACATATTTATACCTATATTTTACGATCACATGGTCTACTTATTAGAAATGGAATAATCTGTGTTTGCCCACTGGTGACCTGGGTTCAAACTCCAGTGTCGGCAATGATACTTTATCCCGATATAATACAGCGCCATGCAAAAGTTTAGAACTCATTACAAAAAAAAAGTTTCTTTAGATATTTCTAACACAGATTAATGAAACTTTTACTGTTAATAATCCATATGTTTCAGTCTTTATTCAAACTATAAGATTTTTTTAAAAAATAGCAATAAAAATATCCCAGGAAGAAAAACCAATATTTAATAACGCAAAAGTTTACAATACTTAATATTATATGATCTATTAATATATCGTAGTGTAACCATCATTGCTAATTACAGGATTGAAGGCATTTCGTGTAAATCCGTTTATTAGATATTAAATTGAGTCGCTTCATGTCCTTCATAACTTGCCTGACTTTTCGGCTAACCTGATGAATATTTATGAATTAAAAACTTTTGAAAGACCAATAACATTTTTGCTATTTATTCTTGTATATAAATACTTCTTAGAAAATAAAATATTTGCATTTGTCTTGATAAAGTCCCTCAGAGGACGAAACACGTCGTCTAAGATAAGTTTTCCTTTCGGTTTTATTCATTTTTGGCATATACACCCCCCACACACAATCAGTTTTTTAAAAAAATTAGCAATAAAAATATCCCAGGAAGAAAAAAACAATATTTAATAACGGAAAAGTTTACAATACTTAATATTAAATGATCTATTAATATATCGTAGTGTAACCATTATTGCTAATTACAGCATTGTAGGCATTTAGCGTAGTCCCCTACGAATTTCTTGCATGTTTCTTGGCTAGTTTTTTTTCCATTTTTCACGACCAAATTTCTTTTGCTCCTGCAAATTCATGCGTGTTCCGTTTTTGGAGCCTCAGTTTCAGCTCACTCCATAAATTTTCAATCGGATCGGTTTTTTTGAAAAAAAAAAATTGACTGAAAACTTAAATATATGTTCTACGAGCAGCAAATTTTAATTAATCTAACTCTATTAGAAATACATAAAAAGAAAAAATATGCGTTGTAAACTTTGTATGACACTTTATCTAAATCACTCATGACAAAGCATGGGAAGGATAGTAAAAAAAAAAAGTTACAAATCAGAGCAACACAGGATAGGACGTTGGGAAGGACTGTGGTTCCACAATTCTTAAAGGGTCACAACGCAGGAAAGAAGAAAACACTCACATTCCCGAATAACGTATGTCATTAGAAAGAAACGTATCCGTGAAGAGTTAATTGACATGTTATTTCTAAATTTCTCTAATTAGGTTCAATCGTTATATGTTATACTTTTATGTATATATAAAGGGTGTTTTCTAAAAATTGACACAATTTTGTAATCTAATAACATAGCCAATTTGCACGCAAATTTTAATAAAATCTGTAAAAACTAATTAAGTTGATTTTTTTTAAATGTTCAAGGTAAAGAATAACGTTTACAAGAAATGAAAAGACATTTTGTGTGTTAGAATATGCTTGAACACAGTCAAACAAGAGTGTGCAGCGTACATTTTCGAAAAAAAATCAAGAAAAATCCACCAACTGGAAAAAAAGATTTGGACATGGCACAAAACATTCAAAGAGGAAGGCCTCTTCAGGGCTAGGGGTTTGGCCGACGACCAGTATCGGAAGATATCGTCAATCAGGTTGTGTCTAAGAAGAGCATCTATGGAAATCTAGCTTCCTCGTAAGGCAGTGAGGCGCTGGAGAATGTTACGCAAGACATGCTACAACGTGTTTGTCAGAAACTAGACTATCGTCTTGACTTGCGTCGTGTCACAGGTGGTGCGCATGTTGGACATTTGCGAAGCTTTGTGAAATCGGTTATAAAATCTAGATCTCGTTCAATAACTTGTTCGAACTTTGAGAGATAAATCTTTTATTGTTTAACATGAAGCCTGTTTAATTTAATTTACCTGTGACATGTTACTCAAATATTCTCATTTTAATTGATGTCAATTTTCGGGGTGTATTTTAGGCTTATAAATTTGTCGTTCATCTAAATATGACTGTATCTGAGAACACTGTTGGAGTCTCCCAAAAATATGATTTATCTAACCTTGCCTTTCAGCTTATCGCATACTGAATACAAATGCGTGCTTGTAAAACCGACATCTCCCACGTAATGTAACAACTATGTTCGCCTGCTACAGATTTATTTTTCTGCTCTCGGCTCCAAGGAAATATAGCTGAAGTCGATTCGCCGTATTCGTTTCTTTCAGCTAATATCATTTTACGGAACGATATAATATACTGCAGGTGCTACTTTCATTATGGCGTTGGTGCAGCGTCGAAGATACCAGAGAGATAGATTTTTTTGTAAGAAATTTGGTATCACTTTACAGGTTAATAAAAGATATGTGAGTTGATATTAGCATATCGACGATATCAGACGATCCCATTTGTTTTAGACGCCAAAAGAATTCTACGTCATCATAAATTAATGAATACTGAATATATATATATATATATATATATATATATATATATATATATATATGTGTGTGTGGTTGACTCTCCTGTCGTATTCTAGGTGTGAAGGTCAAGCGACTCAGTTCCTAGGAACAGACAACCCAGACACCTGCACATATGTTTCGATTATAGGGGTGAAGGCTTTGTGCAGAACCAACCACACATTTTGAAGGGATGAATACAGAGACCTGGTGCACTACGTGCCATAGGATCTCCAAACAACCTTCTGGATGTTTTGAATTCATAGTTGTCCTTCTCCTAGGCCAGTTGTTATCCAAGGCTATAGAACCCAGCAGTCTTTCCTAATTACTCATAGCTGGATGGATGGAGAAGAATATATATATATATCAAATGTTATCAATTTCAAATCTTCTCATTTCTTAAAATGAGAAGATTTGAAATTGATAACATTTGTCATATCACTTACTTCTTTCTTTCTTCCTTCTTTATTTTATGTTCCCTTATTTCTTTCTTTCTTTCTTTTATGCCTCCTACTTTCTTTCTTTCTTTTTTTCTTCCTTCCTTCCTTCCTTTCTTTTAGTGTCTTTTCCCCTGTGGACTAGTGAATTATTTATGCCATATTGGTAGGAGACGTTAAACAATTTTATGTTTTTTTTCTTTTTTCTTTCTTTCTTTCAAGCCAAATCCCCGTTTTAAGAACATTTCTGTAGATAATAATTTAAAAATAATTCAGGAGACGTTATTTTATTTACATTATGCTAATTGGATTTTTGTCAATTGTTAACTCGATTTCCATCGTTCGATACAGCAACTCTTAAAAATGGCGATCTTACCACGGTAACCAAAGCTTCTAGGCCTTTTCGGGAGACGGGGAGGAAAAAATTTTAAAACCGTTGCAATTCCTCCAGGCAGTGCATATCCTTCGGGATAGGCTGGGTGTATTGCACGGCTTCTCAGACGTCCCCAAAAGGGGAAGCCCCGAAAGGGCTTTGGCAATTTTTCCACAGTACTGAAAGTAAATCCACTCTAAACTATGGCACCTTGCATTTATTGGAAATATTCTTAGAAATATGAGTTAATTTTTTCTTATTCAGTTTATTAAACAGGTTGTTAATTTTTTTTAAAAAACGGAAAATAACTGAGTTGAAAATAATTCACTAAGAATGTACTAGACGATCCTAAGGAAAGAAGAAAGAAAGAAAAGAAAAGGAAGGAAGGGAAGAAAAGAAAGAAAGAGAAATGTATGACGCATCCAGTTGATGGTAGAGATAGGTCTGTGTGGTCGACTTTATTTTTTTTTAAAACAAAGGGAAGAATAGAATTGGAAATAATAAAAGAGAAAGAAAGGGAAAAGACATGATATCGACCAGATGTCGGTCACCTCTGACCGACTCTTGGTTTTTATCAATTTGGAGTGAAGAGAAATTTTTTTTTTTTTTTTTGAACAATAGAAACGAAATTTTGGATCTGAGAGAAAGTGTCTTTGGGTTGAGGGGAGGACCAGTGAAACGATATACGGAATTGACCTGTTAAGAATTGGACACCCACGTTAAGAAAGTAGAGATATTTCGACCTAGATAATTAAGATTTTCGATATCAGGTTAAAAAAGAGGGACAATTGCTTTTGGCTCACAGAGGGCGCCCGGAAAAGAACCTTTTCTAAAGTCAAGACTAATTAGCAGCGGGCTGTTTGACAAAGTCCAGGTGAAAGACTCTTAAAATTGTCATTTTGCGTACGTGCAAAAGGTGCGAAATCGGATTTTGTTTTTTTTAAAACCAGCACGAGGTAACCACACCCGCCAACAAAAGGGAGAGGGTGTTCGGTCAATAACAATTGGTCGAATACAATCACGTGACCGCGGAAGAAGAAGGAAAGAAAACCTCGATCAATAACTGTTGGACGAGGCGGTCACGTGGGCTGCGGAAAAGAAGAGAAAGAAAGGTCTGATCGGGGAACGATTGGTTGAGAGCGAACCTGACATGAGAGAGACTAAGAGAAATAGATATGCGCCGCCCCACCAAGAGCTCTGTGAGAAAGTAGGGTGAAAACAATAACGATAATGGAAAGTCAAAATTAATACGACTTTTGAATTATCGAGAAAACCCTGACGCCGACAGAAACCCCAGTTTGTTGCGGCGTCTTCAGGACCCCAGTCGACAGAAATCAGTTTGAGTTGGAGATGCAGCCGAGTTGGGCTGAGTTGCAGCAGGACCGCGGGCAGGGGAAGATCCTGAACGCGGACATAAGACCGATTCACTCGCCCCCCTTTGCGGCAAAAAAGAACCTCAGACAAGAAAGAACTTCCAGCCCAAGTAGATGAAGAAGAAGATTGCCTGAAAGCCTGAGAAGAATTGAGCTGCAGACAAGCCGAAAGTCGATGAGAAGTTAAAGTTCATCCCCGGACGGCAGCGAGAAAAGAACCCTCAGACAAGAAGAACTTCCAGCCCAAGGTGAAGAAGAAGAAGAAATACAACTCAAGTCGGACAGAAGAATCAACTGCGAATGATCGATAGAAATTAGCCCCAGTGTCGAACTGAACCACACTCCGACATACATACATGATTCTAGAAAGTAGGTAATTCGACATTTTCCTATTGTGTGATAGAAGCTTGGTGCCATAGTCCACAGAGCGGGTCGGGAAAGAACAATTTTGTTTTTATGTAACGGACTTTAAGATATAAAAGGTTGTTACCCTTTTATCAGCAATTTTGTTTGGTGTCGTGAGTTTTTATTTTATTTGTGTTTTTGTCGGACTCAACTTGTATCGGTGATCCCTGCTGGTCCCGTCTGTCTAAGATCTAAAACACAGCGTGGGTAGACAGACCGGAGATCGGTATAGTTGTTTTAGTGACCAGGTATTGGAAGCGAGTCGGGAAAGGCGAGGCTGGTGATCATCTGACCAAAGGGTTGGAGCGGCACGCTTGGACCCAGGAGGAGCGACCAGGAGGAGCGACGTCACCGTTGGTCAAAGGATCCGACACTGGGCCAGGTGTGTAACCGTCACAAAACGTCGACATATTCGGTAACGAAGTGGCGCGCTGAAAAGTACCAATCGCTTCTCGGCTGACATCGAAGTGTATTATCTTTCCTCGAGCGATTAAATTACATCTCATCTTTTAGTTATACCCCTGTCTTCGAGACAGAATGCAACTGAAAATATATTTTCGATACACCATATCTTACCCTTTTCACTAAAGAGAGGAATGGCAGCGCAACTGACGCTTGCCGGACCTGGAGCTATTTTGGATCCTGGCCCAGGTGGAGCCGATCGTGCATCCCACATTAAACTGACCTTGTATCAAATCTTTCCAGCGTGGCGTGGCAAGAAAACACTATCGATTCTCGGCCTTTTCGCTAAGGTCAACGTGTAGTATCTGTTATTATCAGCTTAATCTGCTTCTCTCTCTCTCTCTCTCTTCCCCTCTCTCTCCCTCCCTTCTCTCCCATACCACTTCTCTCTTCGTTTCTTTTTTTAGTTTTTTTGAAACCAAGTAATGTCTTTTCCCTTCATTCCACTCAGTCGTTATTTATGAGTTATTGACAGGACGTAACGGTCGTGCTATCTAACAAAACTGTGGACAAGCACAATTATAATAAGATATTTAACCGAAATATTAAAAAAAAAAATTTTCTTCAAGCAATGAATGAATAAAAGACCACATTTTTATGGAATTTATCTTCTCTTTTTATTTAAAAATATATCAACAAATTTGGGGCAGATTCAGTAATTTTTGTTATATCTCATTCATTTACTAAGCACATTGGGGAATTTTATAAGAGGTACTGCAGAAAGACTGCCATTTTTAAACAATCGGCTTAATTATCTCAACGGTGGCTACTCTTCGATAATCTGAAAAAAGTACTGATTCAGAAAGAAAAAATGTCTGGTAGCAAGTGTTTCTCATAAGAGAGCGTTTAGTTATTTATAAATTGGTGTAATTACTCAATAAAAACATATAATGTGAAAAAAAAAAAAAAAATCCTGGGATATTTGAATAAGGAAAACCTTTCAAATCTTCTAATGGCAAAAACCAACAAAATTTTCATTCAATAATAAAATAGTCTTGATTTGTTTAAGTTGGAGAAGAATGTAGACATGTCCGTTTTACTCATATTTGAAAAAAAATGTCGCTATTTATATTTTTATATCTATATGTATAATTCTCAAAATGTGTGTGTGTATGTAAGATTGTTTGTTTGTTTGTTTGTTTGTGTGTGATCGGATGTTGTTTATGCGTTTCTACAGTTTTCGTCCGATTTCGATTAATTTTTTTTCTTTGATAGACAATTCTTCAGCGCCGGTTTTGAGTCCAAATTGGCTGGAAAAAATTACAACCTTGAAGGTGAAAAATCGAAAAAAACTGATTTTTTTTTTTTACACTTTGCGCCAAAATCAAAGGCAAAATTTAATATCTGTAAAAATCAGCGTACAATCAATTTAAAGAGTTGAAATCTAACGCAAAAGATTTATTAGAATTATAAAAAATATATATTTTAAACAAAAATTATTTTATATTATTATTATGACGGTCCATGGAAGAGGTTCCTTCCTTGCAAGATTAAGAACGCAAAAACAGCCCTTTACAGGACCCCCCTTCAAAATGTCAACCCCCCCCCCCTACCATTTGGGGATGTACCTCAGTTGCATCAAATTGTTGTTACTAATATTGATTTTCAGGTGGGATGACTTTAAACATAAACTGCTCCAATAGGACGGCAAAAATTCCCAGTAATTAAACACCCGGTCGAAGACGGGTTATACTGCTATATATATATATATATATATATATATATATAGCAAACTTATTGCAAATGTATCTGTCTATATCTCTCTGAGATTACGTATTATGATTACTTGCATTTATCTACATTATTCGGACTGTTATTCTCCTTCTCATTGCCATATTCACAACGTTTCGGCTGTTGAATCATCAGGCCTTCAAGAAATTGGAATTTTCTCAAGGACACATGACCCAGTGGATAAAGATGTTGACTAGATCCAAATAGTTGTGAGTCCAGTACCAGGCTACAGTTGAGTTAAAGGGAAATAACAGATATCTGGAAGAGGCATGGAACGTGGAACTAGAACAATCTACCCCTGTGGACGAAAGAAAGAGTTCGGTTCGAAGTTCCAATCATCTGAACGAGGCCGGAGGGTACAACGTCCGAGATTGTGTGAATATGGCAATGAAAATGAAGATAACAACCAGAATAATGTAAGTAATGCAAGTAATTATTGTAACTGCGATAAAATCTGCAATTTACTTATGATGGTAAGGTGAGAAAAAAATGGCGCGCAAACGCGCTGTGTTACAGTTATTTGAAAATTTTAAATTTATCCGTTTTACTTACGGAATTTTTTGGAAAAACAAGCGTTACGATATAACGGAGCTAACCAGAAATTCGTAAAAATTCAAAATGACCTTAAATGTTATATGCAGTTTAATATGCTGTTGCTATATTCGTAATAAATTTTATTGAGTGTTGACTGGTTGATTTTGAACGTGTTAAAGTGTATATAACAAACATTTAATGCAATATTGGTAGGACACGTTAAACAATTTTATGATCCTTCTTTCTTTCTTTCTAGCCAAATCCCCGTTTTAAGAACATTTCTGTAGATAATAATTTAAAAATAATTCAGGAGACGTTATTTTATTTACATTATGCTAATTGGATTTTTGTCAATTGTTAACTCGATTTCCATCGTTCGACACAGCAACTCTTAAAAATGGCGATCTTACCGCGGTAACCATAGCTTCCAGGCCTTTTCGGGAGACGGGGAGGGAAAAATTTTAAGCGGAAAACCTATGTTGCAATTCCTCCAGGCAGTGCCTATACTTCGGGAGGGGCTGGGTGTATTGCACGGTATATTTTTAAAACACGCGTGAACGCGTTTTATTATAGTTATTTTAAAATTTTATATTCATGGAGTTAATGGATATTTTCAAACCAAGCGTTTCAATATAAAGGATCTGAACATAAATTGTCAAAAAAGTAAAAATAACTATAGTAAAACGCGTTCACGCGTGTCTTAAAAAATTACCATCACAATGGACTACAGATTTCATCACAGTGACAATAAGTTTGTCTTTGTAATTTACTTTTGAAGATGATCTTAGAAAAGATCGAAAGTACTTGGGTTAGTAAAAAATACGGAACCATCCTTTCATCTTAATATCAAGATTAAACAACTGGAAAAGATCAGTATAAAAATAAGCAGACACAAATGAGAAATTTGTTTGAAGATAATATTGCTATTTAGTTCTTTGTATAAATTGTTTCTTTATGATATAAGCTGCACACTCTTACATATTTACGACATCAGATCCACACCGCAGTAATAATCAGAATCTTAAATTCTGTAAAAAACTACTAAGATATGTTTACTCTACCAATTGGATTATACTAACTCCATTTCACTTTAACAGATAGATACATATAAGAAGAAAATTTTGTCGTTTTATAACTTTTCAAACTTCAAACAAAATTATGATTTATCTATTTGAATAAGAGCTCCAAAACATATATTCAGTTGTCAATTAAATAGCATAAATAAAAAAACATCTCGGTCTACACATTTTTCGTCTTACTGTTTACCAGTATATGGGAAAATTGCGCCCTGAAGATGACAATTTTAAATTGTCGAAAGTACTTTTCAGGTGTCTTTCATTCGACAACAACTCAAATATAAGGATCTTATTATTCAAGGAGTTGATAGTAAGTTAATATCCCATTAAGTCTTGTTAGCGAAGTGATTTCGCTATTAATCGCATTAACATTGCTATTTAATTCTTTGAATAAATTTGCACTATATATATATATATATATATATATATATATATATATATATATATATATATATATATATATATATATAATTTATCTTCGACTTTGATAAAAAAATTCCCAACAATATATCTAATTATAAACAATATAAGATTTTTTTTAATCATTTCGTCCCAAGCAAGGCGGGAATGTCACTAATACGCAGGGGAGAGGGAGATCGAATTTACTGTATTTGAACTTCAATTTGAAATTCGACGTTGCTGACCGAATTCTCCTCTGTGACCAAATCGGTTAAAGGTACGTCAAACTAAATGACGGTTCCGTATAGGATACAGGTTCGAATCCTGTCGGAGGACGAATATTATCTGTGAAAATTTCTCGGACATTCAGGCCGGTAAAGGTTGTTTAATACTGCTTATTATAAACAGAGCATTTACTTAAATAATTTTTTATCTATAAAAAGAATGTATAAACATAAAAATGTCTTAAAATAATTGTTCATTTCATAATATATTTTTATATTCAGTGATATGTATTGGTAAGAAGCAAGGTGTGTATTGGTTTCTCTATAAAACTAATACATACAAAATGAAAGATATATTTATTAAGAGTAACGAATTATTTCAGATATATCATGTAACACATTTGGGGACATTAGACATACAGGGTTTTTAACTTTTATTAGCTCTAAACTTTTTCTATTTTGGTCTGATAATCATTTCTTTTCAGAGATATGGTGACAAACATCAAGTTTTCGTCTGTGTTTATTTGGGATGACATTCTCACATATATGAGTGCCTATGTTATGTGAGAGTGTCATCACAAACAAAACAGAAGAAAATCCACCCCAGCACCAAATATAATCAAACACAAATAAGCATATATATATATATATATATATATATATATATATATATATATATATATATATATATATATGTTGAAACTTGGATAAGCATGGAATAATAATAATACAACACAAAATGTACGTTAACAAAATGTATTGAAACAAGGAAAGGGTACACAATATTTACAGTTAGTTTTGGTATATTCTTGGGAAGACTGTTCCTGCATAATGGGTTGACTAAATCGCAGTCGGGCAGAGTCTCTCGATTCGATCTCTTCTTACAATCACTTTTCGTCTTCCGGTACCAACCCATATTTATATGGTCGGTACTCCACTTATGTAAATTAGGTGTATCGTACACAACACCCTCCTCCCAAGCCTTGGAATCCTTTTTGATTTCAAATTGGCTTCCTATATGGGTTGATGCTTATGGCTATCTCTTTATAGATCCATTTGCCTAATTTTAATATTTTTTCCGTTTTGGATTCACGTTCAATGGGTCCGTCAACTTCCGTTTCCTACCGGATCTTCTTGGTTCAGGTGTATTCTGTGGATGTTCTACCTGAAACATATCATACATTATATCAATGGGATCTTCGTCCTCATCCGGTATACACTCTTCTTGTTCTATACCGTAATCTTTTTTAAGTTGGTTTTGGTGCCTTTTATGAGTATTCTTCGGCCCTTTAATTATGTAAATCAGGTCACCGATTCTCTTGTACACTATGCCTCGTTCCCAGAACTCAACGTTGTTTTTATAGCACTTGAAAAACACCTTCTCTCCGGGAGTGTATCTTTTTCTCGCTGTATACATGGTATTTTTTACTGTATTTTTTCCTGGCAAAAGCTTGTCAAACACTGACTTAACTTTCCTAGCGAACATTAGTTCAGCTGGTGCCATGTTTGAGTGTGTTCTCTGGTTTGGCGTGATTCTGTATACTTGTAAGAATTGCTGAAGCGCCTTTTCCGTTGGAACTCCTGAGGCTTTCTTCAGAGCTCGTTTTAAAGTATCGACAAATCTTTCTGCGAGTCCATTAGACCTCGGATGATACGGAGGCGTCGTTATGTGGTTAATTTGATATAACTCACAAAATTCCTTAAATTCTTCAGAAGTGAATTGTGTACCATTGTCACTCACAATACACTCTGGCACACCGAACCGTGCAAATAGTTCATGCAAAAAAGTTGTTGTGGTATTGGACGTAGGCTTTTTACAGCGTAGTACTTCCGGCCATTTTGTAAAACTATCTACCACTATTAAGTAGTAAAAATCTACTGGACCAGCGAAATCAATGTGTAATCTTGTCCACGGATGATCCGTTTTGGGCCATGGTTTGTGTACTATAGGTGGTGCCTTAGCTGCTAACGCACACCCCTTACATCGATGAACCATGTTTTCGATATCCACATCCATTCCTTTCCAATACACAAAGCTTCGCATTAAGCTTTTTGTTCTATTAATACCCGGGTGACCCATATGAAAGTCCCGAAGTATTCTTTTCTGCAGATTCTTTGGTATTACTACTCTCTCACCATATAATAAAACTCCATCACCTATTGAAAAAATCTCCTGCACTTTTTGGTCATTTGCTACCATTTTGCTTTTAATTCCTAAAATGAAATCATCGCTTTCAGCTTCTTTTTTAATTTCAATTAGCGTAACCGGTAGCTCTCTTACAATGTTGTTTACCATGCTTTTTACCTCATAATCTGCTCTGATATTTGCAATAATTGATTCTTCGAATCTTTCTTCTTGACTCGGTACTCGTCTTGATAGACTATCTGCATGAATTATCTTTTTGGATGATAGGTGCTTTATGTGAAAATCATAATTGAGAAGAATAGTTCCATCTTAACAGACGATTTGCTGTATAAACGGGTAACCCTTTCTTTGAACCAAAAATAGTGATCAGTGGTTTATGATCCGTTTCAAGGATAAAATTTCTGCCGTGGATGTACCTGTGAAATCTATCTGAGAGTAACTTCTTTCTTCTGGGAGCAAAGTTCTCGAAACGTGTGCAATTGGTTTTCTAGAACCATCTGGCATTATGTGTTGAATACACGCTCCTATTCCGTATGAACTAGCGTCACTTGCCACTACAATATCCAGTTTTGGATTGTAATGGATTAAAAAGAGGTCGGACGTAAGCATTTTCTTTATTTCATCAAAGGCTTTCTGACATTCTACCGTCCATTCCCATGCCTTGTCTTTTTTTAGCAGTTCATTCAACGGAGCTCTTAAATTGTACATTCCTTTAATGAACGCTTGATAATAATTTGCAAGCCCTAGAAAACTTTGTAGCATCGCCACATTAGTGGGCGTCGGCATGTCTCTAATCGCAATGGACCTTTCCGGATCTGGACATCTGCCATTTTGTTGATTATGTGCCCTAAATATTTAATTTCCTCCAAACCAAAATCGCTTTTGACTCTTTGATTTAAATCCAAAGTCCTGAATCTTTTTAAATACTTGATTGAGATGCTCTCGATGTTCGTCGACCGATTCGCTTCTTACTATGATGTCGTCTAAGTAAGCGCACGCAAAGTCTAAATCATTCAGCATGACGTCCATAGCTTGTTGAAAAATGGCAGGTGCCACTTTAATACCAAAAGGAAGCCTGTTGTACTTGAATAACCCTCTATGCGTGTTTATCCCTAGTAACTTGAACATTCCTCTTCGACGGGAATTTGGAGATAGGCATCTGATAAGTCAATTTTGAAAATATAACTCCACCATTTAGCTTGTTAAAAATCTCCTCCGGACTCGGTAACGGGTAATGGTAGTCCATAATTACCGAGTTCAACCCTGTCGAAAAAATCAACGCAGACTGACTTGGTTTGATTTCTTTTTATGCACACAATCGGCGCAGCCCATGAATTAGATTCTACTTTCGAAATAATTCCCATTTTTCCAACCTATCAAGTTCTTCGTTAATTTTCTCTACACTTGCGAAAGGCACATTACGTTTCTTTTTAAAAATTGGCATAGTATTTTCCTTTAATTCGAATTTGGCTTCAAACTTGTTACATCTTCCAAGACCAGGTGTGAAAGTTTCCGGAAACTTTTTCTTTAATTCCTCATTAATGTCCTGTCTTGTTTGCGTATTACTTTCTACTTTTCTGCAGAAAGAGTTTAACGGTTTATCCCACAATTCGAATGTTTCAATAAAATCTGTACCCATCAAGTTTTCTCTATTTTCAGAATGAAACTTTTTTTTTTTTAACTATCCCGTTCAATTTCATGGGAAGTACAACCTCGCCTTCGAATTTAATTTCCTTTCCAGTCACTGTTCGAGCGTGTTTCGTTGACTTCATTATTGTAGGCCTTTTAAAATTTTCCATGTTTTATAGTTCATTATTGTTAAATCTGAACCCGAATCGAGTTGAAATTTGATATTCTTTTTAAATATTTCAGTCGTCACATACTTCCTCAAATCTCTATCTGATTTGATATTTGAATTTGTTTGTCAAATTCGGCTATTGACTTTTTCGTTTTACAACACAACCCTTTGTGACCATTCTTGTGGCACATGAAGCATTTTTTTATTTCTATATGGGCAATTTAACTCCCAGTGTCTTCCGTTGCACTGTCTACAATTAAATGGCGGAACCATTTTTTCCTCCTCATTTTTTCATTTAATTTTTCTTGTCTATTTTAAAATACGCCGAATTTTTAATCCAATTTTTTTTCTGATGGGTAATTTGACTGTTTCTTCACTTTTTTAATATAAGCAATACCAGCTTCAATTTTTTGAGACTTTCTTTAAACTTACGGCCCTTCTGCTAACTTTTTGACAGTTTTTGTTCAGATTAGAGTTTCCTCTGCTGTACCTAGCTTTCTTAGTAATAGACTGACTTTTCTTGAATTTGACCAATTTTTCACAGTCTGTGGAAAATATCTTCATATCGTTTAAAGTACGCTTCAAACGTTTTTCCTTCGTCTGGCACATAGTTGAAAGTTTCCAACGAATTAAATATGATGTTATTAGAATATGAAGAGTTACTTTCATTTGCCTGAATGTTGTTTAATTTCTCCAATGTTAACTTTTGAATTTCCAAAACCTTGACATACATTTCTTCCTGTTCCTTTGACGTTGCTGACTCAACTCCTCTTGCCTTTCTTTATAATTCTGCTGTGCTAATTGCTGTTCTCTTAATAAGGCAAACTGTTCACTTTGTTGTTGCAGACTCAACTGCTGGGATTTGACTAACTCAGCTTGACTCAACTGCTGGGCTTTAAACAATTCAGCTATGACTTTGGATAATTCCTCCATTTTTAGCTGATAGTGTTCATGCAACAAAGAATATACTTTTAAATTGTGTATCCACGAATATACTATAAGCAGACAAAAAAAAATCGAAACAACTTACGCCTTTTTTAATTTTATGTCTTGCTTTATAAAATATTGTTGAGCAACCAAAAAAAAAAAAAAATTTTTTTTTTTTTTTTACAAGTTCGCTTACCTTTCAAAGTCGACACGTTGTATTTGTGCTCCTTTTAATTCCATGCATGTTTTTTTTTTTTTAGTCGGCCAGCTTTTTTTTTTGCTTTTTTTTTTTTTGCTTTTTTTTTTTTTGCTTTTTTAGTCGGCCAGCAATTTTTTTTTTTTGCCGTTATTTGTTTACGCCACCTTCCAGATTTTTCTGAGTGAACGTTCCTTTAAGCTTAGTCGTCCTTTAACTAGTTTTAACTGTCCAAACTTCAGAATACTTTTCCGTTCCATTAGATGTTCGACTTTTAATTAATGATTTTTTTCTTCAGCCTGGGTTCTTCAAACTTGTCCCAATTGTTGAAAGCTATCAATTATTAATTTTTTTTTTCCGTAACGTAAAGTTCTTTATACCTCGTCGCCATTGTTGAAACTTGGATAAGCATGGAATAATAATAATACCACACAAAATGTACGTTAACAAAATGTATTGAAACAAGGAAAGGGTACACAATATTTACAGTTAGTTTTGGTATATTCTTGGGAAGACTGTTCCTGCATAATGGGTTGACTAAATCGCAGTCGGGCAGAGTCTCTCGATTCGATCTCTTCTTACAATCTCTTTTCGTCTTCCGGTACCAACCCATATTTATATGGTCGGTACTCCACTTATGTAAATTAGGTGTATCGTACACAACAATATATATATATATATATATATATATGTGTGTGTGTGTGTGTGTGTGTGCAGGTATGTAGAAAAATAGGAAAGAACACGTTAGGTAACAAGTCCAGCGTAAATTTTCGCTTGAGGATGAAACAGGGCTTGTTACTTTAATTCAATTTAATTTTAATAATTATATTGATGATTTCTGCTCTTGTTTTTGAAACATGAGAACTCTTATGTAGCGAAGGAATCATATTTTCAAAAAAATTATATATATATATATATATATATATATATATATATATATATATATATATATATATATATATGGATATGAATTTGTGACCGTGGGTTTCACGCTTTTGCCATCACCAAACTGGATTATTCTTTAAAAATTGAATCCGTTTATGCTTGCTTGTGTTTGATTATGTTAGGTAGTGGGAGGGGAAATTCTCCTGTGTCCACTTTGGGATGACACTCTCATACACACAGTTATACATGCATACAGGTGTACGCATTATAATTCATGTGAACTAAAATGCGTACACCTGCAGTGTACGCATTATGGTTCAACAGGATGAAACTTAAGAACCTTCACTAATCCGAGATACTTAAACTCATTAATTCGTTACAAATTCATTATTTCGTTACAAATTCATTAATTCGTAATTCTGCTAAAACAACAATATTAGGCCGACGTTGAGCGCAAAAGTAACAAGATTTTTAACCAAAATTTTAAATCTGCTAGAAAGGATTAAACAATTAATATAATAAAAAAAAAAATTCTGCCTTTCCTTTTAATAATGGCGTAAACAATTTAACGATAAAACTTTCTTTTTATTAATTGTGAGGCCTTTTTTCATCATGGAATGATATTTTTCAGCGAATTAGTGGAGGTACCAAATAAAACGTGTGACTAGAAAACATTTTCCACCATCATATACTGTTTTTCCCCCAAAATGTTGTTTACAAATTCTCGACAATAATACTGAAACTCTTTTAACATTTTGCGCGTTTCTTTGTCGTTTAAATTTTAAAAAAAATATAATCAGAGAGAAAACATTGTTTTCGTTTACTTGAGGAATAAAATCGATATGTCGGTTGATTAATAGCATCAATTAGTAATAATATTTGGAGTTTAATAAAAAAAAAATTACTAATATAAAAAAAGACAGTATTAACAAAGCAATTAAACTTAAATAGATATGTCTAAAATTATTATTAGTATCATTAATATTATTATTAAAACAATTACAGACGAGCGTGATTTAAGAAAAGAAAAAAGAAGACACACTTTTTAACAATATTTTGATCGTATGTCTTATTCAAGTTATGATTAAAAATTGAATAAAAATATAAAAATAAACAATTATAACTTTTTGTACAAATGTCGATTGTCTGGAGCAAAAACGGTTGTACTCATAATCAATGGGATACACTAATGAAATGCTGCCAGAGTTAATGGAATGCAAACTAAATATCAGTTGCATAATGGGGACGTCACATTATGTCTGTTGTTGTTAATAATAATAATAATAATAATAATAATAATAATAATAATAATGCAACAATTAGATAAGCGGGCGATTTAAGAAAAGGAAAAGTAAAGCCACAGCATTTAAAAATCCTTTACAATATTTGATAGTATGCTTCTTCAAGTTTTGTTTAAAAATATTAAACAAAAAATACGTTTTTGTACAACTGTCTAACGCGATAAATAAATGACATGCATCCAGCGTGAATAGAATGCAACTTAAACTTGAGTAGTATGATGGGGACGTAATCATTCTCTTTGTTAATAATAACAATGCACTTAGATAAGGGCGCGTTTAAAGACAAGAAAAGGCAATGTTTAACGATATTCCGACAGTAAGCTTGTCTTTTTCAAGTCATATTTAAAAACTGAATAAAAAAAAAATATATAAAAATTATATATGTATTTGTACAAACGACAACTGTCTTGAGAAAAATGGTTGTGCTCATAATTAACGCGATAAAACAGAAGAAACACAGCCAGCTTAGCTTAAATTGAATGAAACTGAACCGTGAGTAACATGATAGGGATATACTCATTTAGTTTGTTTATAATAGTAATAATAATAATAATTAGGGGACTGGAACAAGAAGAAGCCTATAGATACCTAGGAATCTACGAAGGAGATGGAATACCGCATCCCCAAAGGAAGGGGAAGGTAAGAGAGTACTATATGCGTGTGCGTCTGGTATTGAATACCGAGCTTCAACATTCTTAACTTGAACTTAGCTGGCATTAAGCGAATGGACGCCAAAACGAGAAAGCTTCCCACCTGCCACCGAATGAATCATCCCAGAGCTGATGTAGAGCGTCTGTATGTGTCCAGATCCGTAGTAGGCAGAGGATTAGTTCAACTAGAACTGGTTTACAAAACTACAACAATTGGCCTTCAAAGATACTTGAAAACTACAGAAGACTGGATGATGATTTGTGTCAAAGAAACTAGTAAGCGATTTTATTCAGTAATAAAAGGAAGCCAACAATTTAAAAATAGAGTTTCAAATGGGTGGAGGAATACTAGTAAACCACAATACACTGAGTAAAGCTGCAAAATATTTAAAAAAAAAGGCAAATGCAACAGACCAGATAAAGAAACGATGGTAAGATAAACCGCTTAACGGTCAATACTCTGCTCATACAAAACAATCTGATCTAGACAGACCCCGTACATATTAGTGTCTACGTAGTGAAGAGTTAAAAGCTGAAACTGGAGGTTTTATTTTTGCTGCACAGGACCAATGCTTGCTAATTAGAAATTATCAAGCACACATCCTGAAAGATTGTTTTAGCCCCAAATGCATTATTCTGTGATGAATATCTTCAAAGATACATTGCAGTCTGCAGGGGCTTCCATATCAATAAGAGGCACTTCTTGTCTTTGCGGTCTCTAATCATGATGTTAGGGTTATTAGCTTTGATTCTGCTGTCTGTGGGTATTGTGAAGTACCATAAAATAGTTATAGGTTCTATCTCCGTAACCGAATCTGGTTGGTGGTCAAACCAATTCCTTGCAGTTTCCTTTCCTTAAAAGTTGCAGATTTGCCAGTTGCAAATATTGGCCTACTCTATTATACCGGGTTTTATATTCAGTGGGTTCCAATTCCGCTTTTCCAATTCCAATTTTTCCAACCTAATACAAGTTGTTCAATAGTTTCTGGAAAAGGTTGCTTTTTGTGTTTTTTTTCTATAGATGCTTTCATGGTTATTTTCCCTCTGAAAGTTCTCCACTGCCTTAACCGGGTATTGAACTCACACTCTTTGGGTAATGTCAGTGGATCTAACCAACAGGAGATAACTGAAACTGACATCCATTAAAAACATGGCACATGGAACTAGAACACTCTACCCCAGTGAGCGAAATAAAGGGTTCAGTTCGACATTCCAACCACCTGAAGAAGGCCGGAGCGTACAACGGCCGAAACGTTGTGATAAATATGGCGACAAAGATGAGGACAATAGTCCGAATAATGTAAATAATGTTGTATGTTGATGTTACCTGGGACACTGTTAGTAAAATTGTCCATTCCTTTTCTCACGAAGCTCACAGCTCTGATTCCTATTGGCACAGTTTCAGTCTCCATTCCCTACATCCTGTTAATCTCGATCTCCAGACAATTTGGACAATTTTGTCGATAATTTTCATGGAAGCGTTTCTCTCAGATCGCACTGCTATGTCAATAAGCATACACTTCCTGAATTTCTTGTCTTTTATTATATTATCAGATCTGTTGGCATTTATTTCCCTGTCACTTTGAATTGACATGTCTCAGTTGAAAGTTGGTTAATAATTTCGCCATAAACCTAACAATCTCTCAGTGGTTTCGATTTTGTGCTTCTTGCATATCTTCCAGTTCACATATGTCGCGACCTTGTTATGTCACTGGATATATTGATTTTTTGCCAGTTCCGGACATCCTGAGATAATATGGTCGACACTTTCAACATATTTTCTGCAAATCCTGCATTTCAGGTTAGTTTTATCCTTGATTATGTAACGGTAATAAAATCTGGTTGCGAGGCTTTGATCCTGAGCTGTAATAATTAGGCCTTCGCTCTCAGTTTTCATCCCGGTGCTCCTCAGCCACTGATGTGTTTTCTGTTTTTACTATTGATACAATCTCGGTCTTTATTCCCCACTCGTTAATCTCGATCTCCAGGTCTTCGTATTTGGACAAATTCTCGATAATTTTTATGGAGATGTTTCTCTCAGATGATATTGCTATGTCACTAAGCATACAGTTGCTGAATTTCTTGCCTTTTATAATATCAAGTTTGCTGGCTTTTATTTCTCTGTTAGTTTAAATTAGCATCTTCCCAGAGGATAGTTATATAGTTATTTTGGTAACTGTGTCTGGTTGGTGTTCATACCATCTCTCAATGGTTTCGATTTTGTGCTTCTTGCATATCTTTCCGTGCACATATTTCGCTACCTTGTTATGTCATTGGATATATTGATTTTTTGCCAGTTCCGGAAATCCTGAGATAATATGGTCGACAGTTTCATCATATTTTCCGCAGATCCTGCATTTCATATTTGATTATGTTACAGTTATAGGTTGCGACGTATTGGTCCTGAGTTGTAATAATTAGGCCTTCTGTCTGAGTTTTCAGCCCGGTGCTTCTCAGCCACTAATGTGTTTTCTGTTCGTCCACATTTGCTTCTTTCGTTCTTTTTAAGTATTTGCCATGTAACGCCTTGTCCTCCCAGGTTTGTTGTAATTTCATTTAGCCAAATTGTTTTGCTTTCTGCTTTACTCGTTTGACATAGATTGTATTTACTTCATTCTAAGTAGATTAAGCTGTTTCTTTAAGAGTGCAGCTTTTTTGAGCAATACTCATGTATCTTATGCTAATGCAACGATATTGATTTTCATGTAGAAAAGCGTTAAAAATCAGGAATAAAGGGATTATCAGAGGTCAGGAATTAATGCGAAAATCACTGATAGAATACTATTACATTTTCCTGGGTATGACAATAAACTACATCCGGCAGTAAAGCTTCTGATTAGAAAATTGGTATGGTTAGGTTTGCTTTGTTTTACGGCATATCAACCTCTATGAGTGGCAACTCAGCGTGGTGTAATGGTTATCAAGTTTGTCTCGCTAGAACGATTATAACTGAGTAGTGAGTTCGATCCGCGCAGGCGCCCCATACATTCGGCCTTGTGCCACATCTGAGCTACGCTTTGAAAATCATTTTGGGCACCTCGAGGCGGTGTAATGTTTAGCAAGCTTGTCTCGCTAGAACAATTAAGACTGAGTAATGAGTTCGATCCTCACTGGGTACCCCCTAATTTCGGCCTTGTACCATATCTAAGCTACGCTTGGAAAATCACTATCAACCTCTATGATTTATTTGGACAATTTTGCCGACAACATTTTTATTCCTGGTAATTTTTTTCAAAAATGTGTTACTGCTAATATTTTTTCCAGAAATGTATTGCTGGCAATATTTTTTAAATGTATTGCTGGTAATAATTTTTTTCGTTGTTAGCAATAACCTTTTAGAAAAAAAAAGCATTGCTGTATTAAAACCTATTTTTATAATTTCATCTTGTTTTGACCCAATTTAGGTGTCAACTATTTGCCAATAACTGGGCCCTTAACAGGTGCTACCACCCTGGGTCAGGGTGGACCTGGGAACGCTCCTCAAATCCTCCTGATCAGAGGCCTTGCTGTTGGATGTAGTTTATCGCCTTACCCAGGACGCGGATGTAGTTTATCGTCTAACCCAGGACGCGGATGTAGTTTATCGCCTTACCCAGGACGCGGATGTAGTTTATCGTCTTACCCAGGACGCGGATGTAGTTTATAGCCTTACCCAGGACGCGGATGTAGTTTATCGTCTTACCCAGGACGCGGATGTAGTTTATAGCCTTACCCAGGACGCGGATGTAGTTTATCGTCTTACCCAGGACAGTTAGAAGATTGGAGGTTTCACAGAGCGTCGAACCATTTCCCAACTACTGTCCTTCCCAGTTCTACCCTGACCCTGACCGTGGTGGTAGCACTTGTAGGGTCCCAGCTATGGGCAAATAGTGAACCCCCCAAAACAAAAATCAACAGTACGTTTTTTATAGTAAAATAACAATATAATATCTGTCTATATTTCTGAGATGAGGTATTATATACACTATTTACATTGTTTGGGCTATTGTCCTCATCTTTGTCGCCATATTTATTTCAACGTTTCGGGCCTTCAGTATCTGTCTATATTTCTGAGATAAGGTATTATATACACTAATTACATTGTTCGGACTATTGTTCTCATTTTGTCGCCATATTTATTACAACGTTTCGGACGTTGTACGCTTCTGAAGGACACATGGTGCAGTGGATAAAGGCGTTAGATAGATCCAGTGAAAGGACCCAAAAGAGTGTGAGTTCAATACCAGGTTAAGGCGGTTGATAACTTGGAAAGGGGAATTTACAGGAGATAACTGATAACTGGTATCCATTAGACACGGCATATGGAACTAGATCAGTCTACCGAAGCGAGCGAAATAAAGGGTTTAGTTCGACATTCCAACCACCTGAAGAAGGCCGGACCGTACACTGGCCAAATCGTTGTGATAAATATTGCGATGAAGACGATAGTCTGTACAATGTAAATACTGAACAATATAATCGTAAAAAAAATGTATAAAAATATATTTTTATAATACAATTATGATACTTGCAATACATTAAAAACAGAAATTACAGACAATACATTTTCTGATCTACACATTCTATATCTAAAAGATAATTTTTCCTGGCAGTATAATATTATGTTCAAAGTAAGTTAAAAGCATAAAATTGCTCACAAAATATTTAGATTTCGAGATTAAATAACACATAGATGATGACATGTCGCTAAACAAAGTCAGTAGACGATTGCCGTTACACGTATTATCTAAATGCATTGGTATTGGTTTTCTTACAGAAATGATTTCAAAATCAGGAAGAAAAGAATTTTCAGTAGTCAGACACCATTTCAAACATTACCGATAGAATCGGACATATATGTTTAATGGAAACACATTGCAACTGTTGTTTCGATAAAATTCTATCGTTAATGGCTCTGTAAAATAACCGCATTAAAAATTTAGAATTGTGTTATCAGTGGTCAGGAATGAATGTAGTTTTACCAAGAGAATAGAGATAATGAATTTGTAATTATTGAGATCATTGTGAATTTATTGTCATTTATTATCGATATATTTAATTTCTATTTTGTAAGTTAAAAAAAAACAGCACAAACACACACGCGCGGTAGCGCCATCGTCTGTAGATGTGGGGTATCTAGACATTGCATTTCAAACTGCAATTGTATCAACAACACATCACTGATATCCGGTTTTTGTTTATTGGGACGCGTCAGTTTCTCGGAGAAAAAAAAAGAAAAAAATGTAGACGAAAAAGTATAGATACGATATTTTTTAACGTTATTATCGGCTTCTGTTCTTAAACAATTCAATTCCCAATTTGTATTGTAATCGTTAACTGGGTTCTATAAACAACAATTCGATATCTCTTGAGAACGATATATTTATCTATAATAATACGAATAATAAAAATTGTGATTTCATTATTATTATTATTATTATTATTATTATTATTATTATTATTATTATTGTGAAATGCATATAAGGACTATTGTCTTGTTACGGCGTCAGAAATGTCTTTTATTTTTTATGAGTTTTTAGAATCGCAGTATTACAATACACCACGGTCTTTTCACACTCCGTCTAAACTAAAATTTATTTGCTATTTATTTATTTTTTCTCCATAAGAGTAGATAGGTTCACTTATCGTCCAGTTTATACTCCGGTCCGGTCTTTTGAACAGGAGTATAAGCTTATCCCTTGTTTCCTGCTTAAGGTTGAACTTCCGGTTGCTTCTAAAGTCTACGTCAACCCTATACTTCTAACGTCTCCGCCTAAACTTCGAAATTTTATTTACTATTTATTTATTTTTCTCGATAGTAGTCAATAAGTTCGTCTATCGCTTGGTTCACACTCCTTCCCGTCTGTTTTTAACAGGAGCAGAGATTTATCTTTTGTTCTCTGTTTAGTTTTAGGTTTTTGATTCATTCTAAAGTCTACTTCAATATTATACTTCTAAGGTCTCCACAAAAAAATCTAAAATTTTATTTTCTATTTTTTTTTCTCAATAGGAATTTATAGCTTCAGTATCGTCTGGCCCACACCCTGTTAATCTCGATCTCCAGGTCCTTGTATTTGGACAATTTCTCGATAATTTTCATGGAGGTGTTTCACTCAGATGCTACTGCTATGTCAATAAGCATACACTTCCTGAATTTCTTGTCTTTTATGATAATATCAGGTCTGTTGGCTTTTATTTCCCTGTCAGTTTGATTTGACATGCCCCAGAGGATAGTTACTTCGTAATTTTGGTTAATAATTTGGCCATAAACCTAACCCATTTCTTAGTGGTTTCGATTTTGTGTTTCTTGCATATTTTCCAGTTCACATATCTCGCTACGTTGTTATGTCTCTAGGTATATTCATTTTTTGCCAGTTCCGGGCATCCTGAGATAATATGGTCGACTATTTCGTCATTTTTCCGCAGATCTTGCATTTCAGGTTAATTTCATCCTTGATTATGTGACAGTGAATGGATTTGGTTGCGAGGCTTTGGTCTTGAGCTGCAATAAATTGGCCTTCTGTCTCATTTTTCAGTCCGGTGCTCATCAGCAACTGATGTGTTTACAGTTTATGCATATTTGTTCTTTCATTCTTTTTAAGTATTTGCCATTCAACGCAGTTGTGTTATAATTTCATTTGGTTTATAGCTTCACCTATCGTCTGGTTCACACTACGCCCCTGACATTTGAACAAGAGTATAGGTTTATTCCTTATTTGCCTTTTAAGATTGGACGTCCGGTTCCTTCTAAAGTCTACATCAACTGTATGCTTCTAACGTCTCCGCCTAAACTCTGAAATTTTATTTGCTATTTAGCTTTTTTTTCCCCCAGTAGGAATAGACAGATTCGTCTGTCTTTTCGATCACGCATCATCCTAGAATTTTTTAGTAGATTTTTAACGTTTGATTCCTTTTTAGAATTGAGTTTTCGGTTCCTTCTAAAGTCTTCTCATTGCCTTTCACTCTCCTTATCCCTTGCATCTTGGTGGCATTATCGCCTCGCTTGGGGTGAATTGATTAAAATAAATGTTTGAAAATCGACAGTCGATGAAATTACAGCAAATCTCACAGCGCCAGCAATTTACCGTATCCCTCTTTATCGTGGTTTTGCCATTTCAAACTAAAATCACTTCTACTGTCCGTGGGGTCAGCTCCAAGCGCATGTCTACACCACGTGGCTTGTTCTGTTACCCCAGTACAGAATCTGTACAGTTTTACTTCCTCATTGTTTGTTCGCTCTTGAGTTTGGATACATTTTAGTTTTGTCACCATTCTTGACCATTCCTCGGTAAGTTATCAGTAGAACCGGTACAATAAACACAAGGGGAAAGCGCCTGATCCAATACATTCTTATTCTCTCAAATCTACCCCCTACGATAGAATCGCCTGTATGCACTTAAAGAAATTCTTTCTGCTTTGGTATCATTTAAAATCATATTATTTGAACTGTTGAGGTAGCCAACTTTGTATGGATTTATTTTACTATAGTATTGTGATACTATAAATGGTTACTGGTGTTAGTTGAAAAGAATGTGACACCAATGTGACTCTGGTGGTTTAGAATTAGGATTAAAAGGGTTCATCCGAAAACCCCATATAGAATTGGAGCGTTGAAAGCGTTAATCAAGAAAAGGTGAACGAGAGAAACAGGAAATGAAACATGAAGCTAGGAAAAAGAATAAACCGAAACGCATATAAGAATTGTTATGCGACCCCGGAAAAAAGGTTGGGGTGTAAAACAGTAGAAAAATCTGAAGTAAATAAGTTTCTTTTTGAAAAGTCGACTATGTTGGTATTTGAAGGTCATTGTCGACCGAGGAGCTAATTTTAGTAAAACTAAAAATGTAAGCAATGGAATTTGAAATTGGGTCGAATTTTGGAAATAGACAAGCAAAGTGGATTTATTGGAATTCGACAAACAAAATGAAATTCCTCAGAAATAATTTTTAAAAAGTGCTGACTGGAAAAATGATTGTTTGATAAAACGGCCGATTGTCGCGAGGAATGTGTAAAACAAAGTTTATCGTTTTGGAATACCAGACAGCTTTGTTTAGGTTCGATGTCATGTCTCCAGGGTTGGAGAAAATAATTAATTGAGAAATAAGTAATGAATTTTGAGGGGCAGTGTGAGTTAGGCAAGATGTATATAAACCGATCGATCGGTTGAAGCCATCATTAAGAGTTACCGCTGGAGAAGGCTGAGACGAAACAACAGCGAACGAAGGAGCTGTTGAATCTTACGAGACTTGCATCCTAGGTTACCAAACCTAACATCCCTTGTGAATGTTTAATATATCTGGTCTAATTTCTGTATTTTATTGATAAAAATATAAGAGTTGTACTGCAAAAATTTCAAATTATTTTCTATCCAGCAAAAAATAAAACTTCGCCAACTCGATTCAACGCCAAATTTTCGGACGATAGTTTGATCTTCCTTGCGCTGTAATCAAAGAGCACAACGTGGGCAGGGAAGATAAAAGAACGAAGCGGCCAACAGATAACCATCAGTTGCCTGACGCTAGTACTAACAGTGGGGACTGACCCCGGAATTTGATGAGCCAAAATGCACTAGATGCGGACAAAACGTATATCAGAATAAATGTGGAGGATTCAAGAAAAAGAGTCCCAAGGGCCTCCCGTCAACAGACCCCCACCTGGAAGACAGAACCAGGGAAACGCCAATAAGTCGCCCCAGAACAAATAAGTGACCCCTGTATAAAAAATAAGCAGGATATGCTGGACATGTGAGCGGATAGGCCATTTTTCTGCCGATTGCCCCAGTAAAAGCGGCTGGTTCTGCGGTAAACCAGGACACCCGAGAAGAAATTGTCCCTATAGAAAAAGGATAACGAACCTCGGAAGGGTTATCCGGGGACAACACAAGGTAGATGATCGGGGACCCAGTACTACAAACATAATGATGGATTATTACTACCAGCGCCTACGTTTGGATGGTCAAGTGAACGAACGATCTGCACTGCACTGTGGTCAAAGAACACAACGTGGGCAGGGCATATGAAAGAACGAAGCGCTTATTAGAAAACCATTAGGTGGAAACAACCTACGATTGAGCCGACTCGACACGGTAAATTTATTCACTTATGTTCAGTTTAATAAACCTGCCTTTAAAAGACTGCTGATGAACAAAAGTTTGTCTTCAAAGTCATAATTGCCGTAAGGCGTTTATCTGGCCGCCTTGAGGTACGCACGCGTGCGAGACGGACAGTAATAGGGTGGCCGAAGAACATGCCTGTCGATGAGTAATCAATGCCTCTCATTTACCTCTTTTGTGTCCTACAATGTCTTTCGGAAAAATGCCAGTTCTCTAACTATTATTGGCATGACCCAAACGCTATTATACTACAACTGCTTGAGTTGCTAAATGTTGAATTTACAGGACCGTAGTACCGGAGTGAGGGGTCTGGTGCGGGGAGGGGTGAGGTTGTCAAGCCCCCCCCTTTTACTAATTTAGTATTTTTATAGGGTTTTATTTTAACAAAATACAATGAAGGAAGGGAATATAAAAAAAAAAAAAAACTATCAAAGCACGGAAGAATATAACTTTCATAAAACCCCGATGAAATAGTTCTTCTTTAAAGATATAAAATGATGGTAATTTTCCTTTATCGTATGTGTGCGTTTTCATTTTAATCTGAAATTGTGGTCCCATAAAATAAAATATAAAAGTAAAAATTGTCAAACAAATAAAAAAAAAAGAATTAAAATTAAAACAAAGCATTTGGTTTCCATTAAAATCTTTATTTCTTTTTTTTATCTTTCACTCTCTTTCTCTTTATATATTTCCCTCTCAAATAAAAAGAAGAGAAAGGAGAAGAAAAACACCGGATATTGAAGGTCCGGTGTGTAAAAACTTGACGCCGACCACGTTAGCGGCCTGTGATAACTTTAAGCTAAATTCTACGCTCCTTCACAAAAAAATGTTTTTTCTCTACTATTTGATAATAAAATTTGGTACATTTATACTTCTGTATGTCATTGTCGGTGGATATTGACTGACAACGAATCTTGAATATGTAGAACTTACCTCAGTATTGCAGTCCAGCATATTAGGCCACGAAACAGCTATATTCTGGTGTGCATCAACGCCCAGTCGAATGTAAATTTCATTTAAACAAGTATCGAGTTTAACAGTAAATATAAAGTTCATATTTTATTATTTTAGTTGAACGTTTAAAAGCTATTTATTGTGAATTGTGGTATAGGTTTGGGGAGAGATTCAACTATTTTTAGGCCTTTAAAACAACATGCCTGGTCACGTACACAATTCCGGAAAATCCTCTTTGAAAACATAACTATACTTAAACATGAAAACAATTAACAAAAACGAAAAATTCTTGAAGCTATATACATAAAACTGTTGAAACCTAAATGCCTATAATTGATAACAGAAGCCATTGGTTTATACCAACGGTTCCCATACTTAATACTTCTCGTTTTCACTCTCGCGTGGTCATGTGTGACGTCACGAGCTGCGATGCGATTTTCGCTTCCGCGTCTCGTATACACGAATTTGTCGTTGCTTTGAAATTTTTAATGCAACAAAAACAGGCTATCATTATTATTTTGTCCGTGTATTGTTTGATATATTGAAATGTAATTGTCATCTTTGATAATAGCTTATGTAAGCCGAAAGCTTGGATAGGTTTAAAACATGTATAAATTGGTGATTTCCTTTTGTATTTCAATGATAATGTTATTAAGCTTATCAGACAATATGAAAGGAACATATAATAAATAGACAAAACTTGTCTATATTATTTAATGAAACTTGCATCAATATATATATATATATATATATATATATATATATATATATGGTAGACTCTCCCATCGTATTGGACATATGAAGGTCTAGCAGCTCAGATCCAATACAGAGACCTGGTGCATTTAGCCATTTTCAAACTTACCACAATTTCAAATTAAAATGAAAATGTACACACACGATAAAGGGAAATTACCATCATCGTGAATATATGAAGAATTATAGTTTTAAGGTCCCTAAAAGACCCTCCGTAGGTTTTGAATTCAGAGTTGTCCTTCTAAAAGAGTTAACATCAAAGGCTATAGAACCAAGTCTGTCCTGCTAGTTACCCATAGCTGCAGGGAGAAGAAGAATATTAATACCTTCCCCAAGTATATATATATATATATATATATATATATATATATATATATATCTGTATGTGTGTGTGTATATATTTTGGTAGCAATCCTTCTTTCATGCATATTTCATTGAAAACGACAAAGTTGCTTTTATTTAGGTTTTTATACAATTTCTCATGCGATCTAATAATTATATTATGTTCACGTTCTATTCATAACATAGTGACAACACAAATATAATAACATCATCTATATGCAAAAAAAGGCTAAAAATAATGGAAGCCTTATTAATAAAAAACAAAAAACAACACTTGATAATATTAACTTTAAACATGGACATAATAACTTGACCGTGTTTTGAAAAATGAAATCATTTTATAAAACATACATACAACAAACTATTTCTTATTTTAACAGTTAAAATATAATCCTTGAAATTGGCTAAATGTATAGCCGAAAGCGCTCGGATAAAAAGTACATTCAGGCAGCTTTTTATATAATTTATCATCCGAAAAAAAAATTAGATCGCATGAGAAATTGTATAAAAACTAAATAAAACAACTTCATATATATATA
>CAHIKZ030004198.1:1540000-1555000 GCA_903632075.3 Acanthosepion pharaonis
TGGGATGTGGAACTCTCTCCTATTTTCATGTTTCCCTGATAGCTATAATCTCCAACTATTCAAATGTAATGTCAATCGACGTCTCCAGATGCCTTGATCTATCCCCTATCCTTCTCTACATCATTTCCTCTTTCACTTCTATTTGGTCTCACTCCAACTCTCTGTAACCCCTTGCATGCTAGTGGCTTCCTGCCTTGCTTGGGGTGAAAGGCTTAAAAAGAAAGAAATAACTGACTTTTGGAAATATCTCTACAACTTTAATGTATAAAATCTAATGAAAATATATATTTGAATACTATAAGGTATTTTTCATCCCGGGATTTAAGCCTAAAAATACTCGATTATGAAGTCATTTTTATATTATTTCTTTCCGCTATCTTTCTTTCTAAACTTAACAAACTTTTTAACATTTATGTTTGTCGATATTTCCGAGTTGAGGTTTTGTAACTGTTAGGGAATGCTAATTCACTTCCGCTGTAAGAGTAGATCAATGAAAATAAAGTTGAGTTACTTCCCTTATCTGGTAGTAGGAGCGCGCCATTTCTAATTTCAACATGGAAAATAGATGACATGTACGTGGAATTCATGGTTTAAATCCAAACATATCCTTGCTGTTCTCAGACAGTAAATGAATAAATGTTAATTTATAATGCGTTAAAATATACTTGTCTTTTATTTCCATTCTTTTTTTTTCCATGCCAATAGCCTGGGATATAACAAATTTTTGGCGACTAGTAAACGAACTTCAAAATCAACATGGCAAATTCATCTAAGATTCTTAAGGAGATTTTACGCCAACAGCAAGAACAATTTCAGAAATCACAACAGATACTGACAGCAATGACTGCATAGTTCCAGAATCAACTAGAAATTGTACGTACTGGAACAGACCAAAATACCATTTCAGCGGATATCTTGACCAAAGACATTAAAGAATTTGGCTATGCGTCCGGAAAAAAATCTTTTCTTTTAATTGGTTCTTGTTCATCCAACAGCCAGAGATATAACTGTAATTATTTACACTATTTACATTGTTCACATACTAATGTTCCCAAAGACACATGGCCCAGTAGATAAAAACTTTGGTTGGTTGTTCCAAAAGTGACTAGATTTGTAAGTTTAATACCAGACCACAAAAAAAAAAGAAAAAGAAAAAGAGTTATCAAAGAGAATTAACTAGAACTGGCATGTTAATGAGGAATTAGAACAATCTGTGGACTAAATAAAGGGATCGATTCAAAATTCCAATAAATATCACCTGAAGAAGGCTGGAGAGCACAATTGCCGAAACGTCATGAATATGGCAGTAAACATGAGGACACCAGTCCGAACAATGTAAATAGTGTAAATTTGTTTTATTTTTATTTACGAAATTACTATTTCGTAATTTAACACTAGCGTTTTTGTTTACCTAACGTATTCTATATTTACATTTTTGATTTTGCTCCACTGCCTATAAAATATTTCTGTGACTTGTGTCTAGAATAGCCTCTGACAACTAAGTATAGTCCCAAACCGGAGAATGGACGAAGGCGGAAAACTGGCGCCTCATGACCAGCAGTTTAGAGCTTCGCGGCCTTGCAGTCACATTCAAACGCGGTAAAAGCTGCAGAAGTAAATCTAGACAGAAATCCTGAAGTAGATCCCCCAAAGACACTAACAACTTTCCTGCAATTTCTTCAGCCAAGCCATCCCCAAATGTAATGCCCAGTATTCTTTTGGATCTTTTTTATACAACTTGAGATGGTGGGAGCCAGATAATCTTGACAGCGCACGGCCTCCATATATGATCGCCCAGGAAATGCGCCCTTGAGAAATCACTCCAGTTTCACCAACAAAGGACTGAAATTTGATCAAACAGGACGTTACATTTATCTCGTAAGGAAAACGCTTGCTTACATTCACATGTCAAAAGGTTCATAGGTAAAACAATAGCAGTAAACCTTGTGAAATCCATTTTGAAAAAAAAGCAAAAAATAAAAACACTTGCATCGCATTTAATTAAATACGGAAGACTAAAATATCAAAATACATAAAATTTCGTTCACGTTTAAAAATAATATTTTTTACCTTATCTAATCAATTAGTTAGGAAGATATTTTTTTCATTCTATAGGCCTTTATGAAACTTACAAGAATGGATACTTATTTTATTTTAATAGAAATACTAATCAAATGAGACAATTTAGACTTGTTGAATTGTTTCTTATTTGCTCTTCTGTACAAAATATAATCCAAGAGTCGTAAAAAATAAAATACTTGAAAAATATTTCTGATAGGAAATTAGCATTCACAGTTGTCCAGTCTTAAAACAAGCTTTTTTTTTTATCCTAAGCAAGGCAATTAAGTCACTAAGACGAAAAAGGTTACTAAATGCTAGAGAATATGAGAAAAGACACACTATTAAAGAGATATAATAGTAAAAGAAGAGGAATTAACAAGACAGAAGTTAATGGTTGACATTGCATTTAAATTTTTGATGATCAAAGTTGACAGGAAAGCAAGAAGCCGGAAGAGACTTTAACAAGGAAGAGTGTAATAAAAGAAACTATTGGTATAAAACTTACTATTATATCTAGCCCTTTCGATTGTAAAATGATGAGACCTATCAGCCAATATAGTACTACGTTTAAATTCATAAAGTTCCTCAGAACCATTACTATGAAAGTATTTCTAGAAAAGAACAAGGAAGGCAACGTTACATGGGTGGTAAAATGGCTAAAGCTGAAATGCCAGGTCAGGGCCAATAACACTTCAAATTCTTCTTATATCAAGAATCATTAAATATGTAGCAGATGCATCAGTCCAGATATTAAGGAAAAATACGTGTACTGTTACAAACAACCTGATTGAATTCATAATTGCATTGAAAAATTACATGTAAACTTTTCAAAAACAAACATTCATTGTAGATTTTCCCTTGTCAAATCTGAAAGAAAATAATATGTTTTATTAAATTATGTAGGCACGAAATCTCCAGAAAACATTTTTAAAGTATTATTGAATTATTTTGGTAAAGTTTCAGGACAATTTTTCATGATTTTCTAATTTGATATTGTACTTGTTTGTTTTCCTTTTTACCGCAATAACATCTTAGTGATATTTCTTTATAAAAATATAAAAACTATTTGTTAACATCCCTTCTTCAATTTTCAAAATGCTCAAGATATTTCGAAAGGTGGGTGACTGACCCCAAATAGCTCTACAAATATTTTAAACAAATTAACGTACTCAGTACACCAAGGTCTTCGTTACGGAATAAGCGTTGGAAGGTTCATTTAAATCGTGTAATACGTGTAATACACTGATTTTTTTTTCTTTTTTTTTTTTCAAAACAGAGGTTAACGCTTTTCTTTTCGTTTCGGAAAGAAGAACATCCATTCTGATAGTATTTTCCTAAAAGTAAGTGCCGTATCGGCTTGAGAAATTTCTGTACCGTGATCAAGCCTCTTTTGAACCGAAGCTTTTGGCATAGCCCGTTCGCAACTTTCCGTTCCGCTGGCTAATATTCTACCTATGGTGATCTATACAATAAACATTTACCATTCCTGAAGTCTTTTATAAAGGTAAGATTTGCCTGACAAGAAACCGTATTAATTTGGCAGCCAGTGGAAATAGAACACACAATGGGGAGAAATTTCTCGGTTATATAATTTTTTTATTCAGTTTCACTCCAAGCAAGTCAGTAAGACTGCTAGGGGGTTATGGGTGTGGAAGAATTAAAAAAATAATTCCCAAGTAGTCACCCATCAAGGTACTGACCAACCTCGACATTGCTGAACTTCGAAGAAGGTACAGAAGGTCATATGGCCGTCAGGTGATTAATTAGTGAAATGAGGATACTTATAGCTGTTTCAGGTTGGAGGATTGATAGAGAAAATAAATATTCTCCCTTTCCTTAGTTCTCACGACCGTTACTCCTGGCCAATAACTCGTAAATAATGAGCTATTCCGCTTTCAACGCGTGGAAAGAGAGGAAAAAACACTATCTGTTGCCAGTAATATATGAGTGATAGATAGAAGTGTTTAACCTCATTTTAAAAGAAATAGAAAAAAGTTGTAAATTTCAAATCTGTTCATTTGTACCCTCTTACTTCTTAAATAATGACCCGCATTCATATTTATGATTGTTATTGCAATATTTTGTTAAATTTGTTAAGCTCAAATATTTAACGAAGCGATAATGGAATTTCTACGGATGTTTTATTTAGAATTCCTCATAAGCTTATTTAGTCATTAACTTAAAAATTACGATTGCCCAAAAAAGTAAAATAGAAAAACTGTGATATTTTCACGGTTTAATAATATTTGTAATCGGTTTCACCTTGATCAAGGCAGTAAAAACACTAAGACATAAGGGGTAACACGTTGTGGAAGAATTAAAAATAATTTCCAAGCAGTCACCCATCTAGGTACTGTCCAACCACGACGTTGCTGAACTTCGAAGAACGTACGGAAGGTCATATGGTCGTCAGATGATTAATTATTGAAATGAGGATTCTTATAGTTGTTTCAGGTTGGTGGTTATTTCCTATAGCTGAGGATGGACAGAGAGTCACTGGCCAAAACAGAATGTTCAAAATAGTGACGATATTCAGTCACCGCCCCACGAGGGTGTCATGTGGCACAAGGCCTTTTTAGCGTGGGCATTCCGAGCCCGTGGGCTCAGTCAAAAATATGCCCATTGAACCCGTATAAACGGGTTCAGGGCCGGTCTACCTCCCCGAAGGAGACTACGCCCTTCGGCGTAGTCTCCTTCGGGTTCCTCCCGTCCGTAGGAAGAGAGTTCAACCCAACAGTCGGTAGTGAACTACTGTTCAAAATAGTGACGATGCTAATCTATGGAATATCCATGTTTCTTTCTACCTTTTGTTTAGTCTCTGAATAAAACATTTTGAATCTGCAAGGTGTAAAACCCTAAGACAAGCAGAGGTAACCTTTTTCAAACAATGGGCAGCATGAGGTACAATATATCAGAATGTGGGCCGTACAAACAAGAGAAGAAACAGGGTATTTTTTTCATTAAATGTACCGTAGCCATTTTCTAAACAAAAGACCATGTGTCTCAGCATCAGCCTTAGAAATGCATAAGCGTTCAGTTTTTCGTTCTATAATTTAAAAACATCTTCATATAATGTTGTCCTTTATGATATACTGATTAACAAACACTGCCGCGTGTGTTTTCTTTCTAGTTTACTCATTTGAGTATACAAAATTATTTGTAAAAGAAGACATATATTTATTCTGTACATAAAAATAATTATCATTGATGTTTCCTGTTTCTGAAGCAAAAGATGTTTACACAAATTATCTTCCTTAGTGAACATCGCCAATGATTTACTGCCTGTCTGAAGTTATTATGCAAATCAAATAAACCTAATTAACTTCAAGTTCTGAACCAGTATTTGTCAAATTTAAAGTCATTTCTTTCCACCCTCGGTAAAATATTTAATTAAATTTTCAGCCATTTTTAATGCTTAGTTGTCGAGATATTTGGAATTTACAAAAATGGACTGACTGAACTTAATGCAGATTAAACTAATATGAGCTTAAAACCTATGAAATCTAATAAAAAGCCATTTTTTTTCTTTTTGTTCATAATGTATGTTGGAACATGGGTAAAGAGAAGGGTCTAACAAAGGCTGAAAAACAGAAACTATCAAAGTTATTTAGCGTGTAAATGTCCACATCGGAGCTTTGCAGAGATTATCGAATGATAAAGATGTCTGTTGGAAATATAAGTAAGTTGGGAATTTGAACAAAAGGAAAACAATTTAAGCACTTGCTTCCTCAAGATGGACGTAAACTAAACCGAGTTATAGCGAAAAAAAAACACATTTGGTCAGCGTTCAGATCTTTGAAAAAGGCTAGAATTCAGAGAGTCAAGAAGGACAAAAGTTGTAGAATACTTTGTGTATTGGGATCTGTAAAATATCTCCTAGGCATACTCTTCTCACTAAAGCAAATGTTTCAAAGCCTCAAAATTGGGAGAAGAAATACATGAAAATTGACTATTCTAAAGTAATTTTAGGACGAATCTCGAGTGATATTTGATGAATCTGATGAATGGGCCAAATGATGGATTTTATGCCATTTAGACGTGTCTGTTGCTAAAAGAATGCAACAAGGAGACGGTAGTGTTATAATATAGGCTGGAATTGTCGACCAAAACATTATTAGAACAAAGTCGATGAAGCAGTTAAACAGAAATGTTAACTATTGCGACTTTATAATCAAGACTTTCTTTGCACGGTACAAGTCTCAGTCTCGCAGTTTCGAAGTGAGGTGTGCATTTATGCACGAGAGTGCTCCTTCTTATGTATCTAATATTATTAATTATTTGAGCAGAAAAGACATACAGGAAAGAAGATAACGGAATGGCCACCATCAATTCCTGATCTGAATCCGATCGAAAATCTATGGTGAAGATGAAATTATATAAATTTGGCAAACAATATAGCAGCAAAGCAGACATATGGAAAGCAATTAAAACTACAATGTTGGAAATTGAACCTGCTGAAGTAAAAAAATCAACAACATCAATGAATAATAGATTACTGGCTGTTCTTGAGAAGAATAGTCACTATATTAAAATGTAAAGGATGTATTTTTTATTTGTTCTATTATACGTGTTGATCAGTTTTTGATGATTTTATTAACCTTTTTATTGAAGTAAAATGCGATTATTTGGTTTTGCCTAATAAATTCAGACGGTTGTTTTGTTTTAGAATAAATCAAATAACCTGAATAACGTCAATAAAACATGTTGATAATATCTAAAAGTTTAACACATGCTTTGTTTTGACATCTGAATAGACTGTTTCAAATTTGACAACTACTTTTTCAAACCAATTTTGAATTATTGAAGTTTATATGATTTGCTTAATAACTGACATCCATTAAACATGGCATGTGGAACTAGAACAGTCTACCCAGTGAGCGAAATAAATGGTTCAGTTCGACATTCCAACCACCTGAAGAAGGCCAGAGCGTACAATGGCCGAAAAGTTTTAATAAATATGGCGACAAAGATGAGGACAATAGTCTGAATAATGTAAATAATGTACATAATACCTCATCTCAGAAATATCGACAGATACTGAAAGACCGAAACGTTGTAATAAATATGGCGACAAAGATGAGGACAATAGTCCGAATAATGTAAATAGTGTACATAATGCCTCATCTCAGAAATATAGACAGATACTGAACGGCTGAAACGTTGTAATAAATATGGCGACAAAGATGAGGACAATCGTCCGAATAATGTAAATGGTGTACATAATAACTTATCTCAGAAATATAGACAGATACTGTAAGACCGAAACGTTGTAATAAATATGGCGACAAAGATGAGGACAATAGTCCGAATAATGTAAATAGTGTACATAATGCCTCATCTCAGAAATATAGACAGATACTGAAGGGCCAAAACGTTGTAATAAATATGGCGACAAAGATGAGGACAATAGTCCGAATAATGTAAATAGTGTACATAATACCTCATCTTAGAAATATAGACAGATACTGAAAGGCTGAAAAGGTGTAATGAATATGGCGACAAAGATGAGTACAATTGTCCGAATAATGTAAATAATGTACATAATACCTCAGCTCAGAAATATAGACAGATACTGAAAGGCTGAAAAGTTGTAATAAATATGGCGACAAAGATGAGGACAATAGTCCGAATAATGTAAATAGTGTACATAATGCCTCATCTCAGAAATATAGACAGATACTGAATTGCCAAAACGTTGTAATAAATATGGCGACAAAGATGAGGACAATAGTCCGAATAATGTAAATAGTGTACATAATGCCTCATCTCAGAAATATAGACAGATACTGAAGGGCCAAAACGTTGTAATAAATATGGCGACAAAGATGAGGACAATAGTCCGAATAATGTAAATAGTGTACATAATACCTCATCTCAGAAATATAGACAGATACTGAAAGGCTGAAAAGTTGTAATAAATATGGCGACAAAGATGAGGACAATAGTCCGAATAATGTAAATAGTGAACTTCAGACAAGGTGTAAAATGCTAATGCCATTAACTTCAACGAGTAGTTGTTGCCGGTGGTAAAACAAATTTTGAATGGCGGAAGAAAACAAAAAAAGTGAAGATTTGATTAAAAAACAGGTATTTTTTGTTAAAGCAAATACATCAACAAAAATAAGGTTACAGAGCACTCGGCAAAAATATATATCTGCATCTTCCTGGAGAGGGTGAAAAAAAGCGTTGCCCTGAGAAGGACAGTTTTGTAGTCATTGAGAGCTGTTGTCCTGGAAAGAATAGTTGAACGCATATCATTGCTGCTGGCTGAAGCCTCAGACCTGCCGGTGATGTCTGGTTGGGTGGAGCGGCGGCCGATAGCAAGCTAGGGCTGCGGCTGATGATGATAGCTAGCTGGAGCTGCTGATGGCTGGGGCCGTAGGCCGGCTGTCTGCTGCTGGTAAAGATACTACACTTAGATCCTAGTCATGTGCATTTTTCAGCGCGCCCACCTCGCTACAGAATGTGACACAAGGTCGATGTTTAAATTGAGTTTAACTATAACATCATGGAAAACATTCCTCAGCCCACTCGGCACATCTCCTTTTGAGGACGCCTAGGGAGTAAATGATTTTCCAAGCTTAGCTTAGATGTGGCACAAAGCCGAAAATATGGAGCACCAAGTAACGATCGAACTTAATGCTCTAGCGAACTGATCTAGCGAAGCAAGCTTGTTAACCATTACATCACGTCGAAGTGCCCCAAGACAGTTTGGTCCGGATTCATTGTGCTTGTCGATTTTTGAGGTCTTTTTATATGCTGAATGAGTTTTAAAACAGTCGCTGTTTCTGGAAGGTGTAGTTTCGTCACAAAAGTCAAGAAACATTACACTTCCTCAGTGTTTATATATAAAGATATAGGTATATATGCAAATATCCATGAGAGAATCTGCAAGTGAACAAGTGCGAACAAAAGGAAACAAATATTTTAATAAATGTTATTTTCCTCATGAAATTAGGCGTGCCGTACCGAAAGTCAAGCAAGTGTTCTATGGGTCGGAATTTGTCCATGACAGCTCGTGATAATTAAACCTCGAAAACTTTAGTTCGTTACTTCAACCACTGAACTAATACTTGACTCACAGCATAAACAGACGGCTCTGGACGAGTGACAGAACTAATTTCAACTCGGAACTAATTTCACCTCGGAATTAATTTCAACACGTAAAATAATTTCAAGTGAAAATTAATTTCAACTCTGAACTCTGAACTAATTTCACCTCGGAATTAATTTCAACACGGAAATAATTTAAAGTGGAAATTAATTTCAACTCGGAACTAATTTCACCTCGGAATTAATTTCAACACGGAAATAATTTCAAGTCGAAATTAATTTCAACTCAGAACTAATTTCACCTCGGAATTAATTTCAACACGTAAAATAATTTCAAGTCGAAATTAATTTCAACTCGGAACTAATTTCACCTCGGAATTAATTTCAACACGGAAATAATTTCAAGTTGAAATTAATTTCAACTCGGAACTAATTTCACCTCAGAATTAATTTCAACACGGAAATAATTTCAAGTTGAAATTAATTTCAACTCAGAACTAATTTCAACTCGATTTTAAAGCTTAGTTCTCAGATGAAATTAGTTCCGAGTTGAAATTAATTCTACATCCCATCTGGACTAGAAGTAGACGAGGGGAGTAAGTTGAAGTCTAGATTGCAAGGAAAGTAGCCGGACGTTCTAAAGGTCTGAGTTTGGAGATATAGATGCAGGGTTCGAATCTCGCTGAGTTACAGCTGATGTCCAGATGAATAGATTTATTTCAGAAATGGTGAATTGAACCGGTTTTATTAAATGTTGAATCTCCGACGGACTGGAATGAATATTCTCCCTGTCCTGAGAGAAAAAATGCATAGTGGCTGAAGTCGTTAGTTCGCGGATTAAGAACTTTAGCTCTTAACACGCTAACAGAAACATCTTATTATAATTATGCCTGGCCTTTTCTTCGTTAGTTCTCACGACCATTACTCCCTGCCAATAACTCATAGAAAATGGACTATTCCGCTTTGAACGCGTGGAAAGAGAGGAAAAGACACTATCTGTCGCTAGTAATATATGAATGATAGATAGAAGTGTTTAACGTCTTTTTAAATAAAATGGAAAAAAGTTGTAAATTTCAGATCTGAAATTAAAATAGAAAAACTGTAATATTTTCATGATTTAAAATAGGTATCACCTCTTTCTCTGACAAAGAATAGAGCATGACGATAATAAAAAAGTTTTATCGTCAATTTTTTTTTTTTATTGGGAGGAAAGACCAACGCATTTTTTTAAATGTTTTATTACTCGTTTCTAACACTTTTTAATGTTTTTATTAATCCTTTCTACCATTTTCATTTGTACCTACGTCTTCAAATAATGACCCGCATTTATATTTATAATTGTTATTGCAAAATTTTGTTACATTTGTTAAACTCAAATATTTAACGAAGCGATAATGGAATTTCTACGGATGTTTTATTTTCGTAAACTTCCACATAAGCTTATTCAGTCATTAACTTAAGAAATAAATTGATCAGAAAAGTAAAATAGAAAAACTGATATTTTCACCGTTTAAAATAGTCATCACCACTTTATCGCTGACAAAGAATAGAGCATGACGAAAAAAACGCTCCAACCTTGATGAAAACAAAGTTTTATCGTCAAAATGTTTTTTTTTTTTATTTTATTAGGAGGAAAGACCAGTGTATTTTTTTTTTATGTTTTATTACACCTTTCCAATACTTTCGACATTTTGGTTAAAAACCTTCCTTTTTTTTCTTTTTTTTTTTTTTTCGTCAGTGTTGGACCAAAGAAAATTTAGCGCCTTTTTGCAGTAAGAAAACAAATTGTTTAGAAATTCTTGCAAAAATCGGATCGGGTTAAATTTCTTGTCGGATCTACATTAAATTTTGAGGACTTATTTACAAACAAATTAAATTATTTCTGAAATTTTTGAATTTAGAAAATTATGGTAAAAATATTTTGTTTTTACAGTTGTTAACTCAACTTACTTAATTTTATGAAATTTCGAGAATTTAAATTTTAATCCGAATATTTTTTTATACTAGTTAAAAGCAAAACACCTTGGAGAAAATATATCATCCATTTTATTTTCAACCAGTTACTCATTTACCGAAAATCTGCCCTGAATCCTAAAATACAAAATGCCACAAAAATATGGGATAATTTAATGAGACGACTTTTAATTGCCTTTAGATATAAGATATAAAAAGCACTCAAACTATGTTTTACAGATAAAGTTTCCGTAGAAAATTAAATCCGTCATTACCACGTTTAATGTCGGTGAAAAAACGCAGGTACTGTTTGGTTAAAAAATAAATTCTGCGGTATTTCAAACTTAAAGTAAATAATATTTGTTTCAAATCAGATTAATCTTAGATTAAATCAGCTAATATTCCCCAAATAAAGTTTCAGAACAGTATATTTTATTTTTGAGAGATTTTTAACTCCGTGAACTAACTTGTGTTTACAAATATTTTAAAAAAGGACGATGCTACTGAAAAAAAATCGTTTCCAATCAATAATATTTTTGTTTGAAATACACCAGTGTATTTTGTTTACTGGAAAGCGTGCATTTAATCCTTTAGTTTTTAATTAAAGTTAAATTTTAAACTTCATGAAAGCTTTTTCATTTTTTTTTTAAATTGATTTAACTCTTAGGTATCTCGATTTTTTGGTGGTACCTAGTTTAAAACTAATGATAATTAAAACACTACATTTAAACCGCTGTTTTAACCACTGGACCAATACTTGACATCTGACTAAAGAAATACAACGAAGACAAACCAAGTGAGCCGATTTAAGGCGTGTTTCTTACCGCTAATCCCATCCATGGGCGGACGAATTCATACCTGCAAATCTTAACAAAATGTGGAGAGATGGCGAAGATGGAAGACGAGGCGCCTGGAAAGCAGTCAGTGCAGACCATTTCAGACAGCGGTCGGCACCCGTCTGTGTTTTCTTACTCTCCTGGGAGGTGAGTCACAGGTGACTTATGATTACCGTCTAAACGGTGTTGACATCGGCAGGCGGCCTCCTGACAACATGCCACAAAATTGTCGCTAGGAATTAGTTTTGAACGAATATCTTTGTCCGGCGTCCCACTCAGCTTTTTCGGCTGATTAAAAGTGATTGTACTACTTAACCCTTTAATATCTTAAATCAAACGGTCTGCAAGTTCCGACCATTTCTACGTTTATTTATTTTTTTTATTTTTTAAAATTCGATTATTACTTTTTTTTCGAAAGGAAATAATATCACTTTTCGGAGAGAGTTTGAAAAAAAAATATTGTGAAAATGAAAAAAACAATAAAATTTAATTTTTTTAATCATTTCACCTCAAGCAAGGCAATAACGCTACTAAGACGCAAAGGGTTACTGAGTGTTAAAGAATATTATGAAAAACAACTGTTCAGGTGTTGTATAGTAATTTCACAGTGGAGGCTTGTATTTCACTAAGTCGGTCCTAAAAAAGGTTCGACGTACAAAACGTTAGGAACTTGAAATAACAGTTAATGACGCAGCAATCTAGTTGTGGTGGTTGATACTTTAATGTCCGACATCGACTGACTCACAAACTCACTGAGCTCCCTGGCGACTGCTACTACTACTACTACTTATTATATGTGGGAGAGTCTATTAACAATAGAATATAAGGAGAAAGAACAATAAAAGAACAGAAATTAAGAAGACAGAAGATAACAATTGATATTGCATTTAAATTTTTCGTAGATCATAGTTGACTGGGAAACAAGAAGCCAGAAGAGAGTTCCACAAGCGAGAAGTGCGATAGAAGAAACTGTTACCATAGAGCTTACGGTTATATATAGCCATTTCAACTGCAAAATGAGCGCACTTTGCCGCCAATCTAGTACTGCGCTTAAATTCATAAATTCTAGCTACCGCAGTGGAAAGTTCATCAGAACAATTGCCATGAAAATATTTATAGAAAAGGTACAAGGAAGCTACGTTAAGGCGGTGGGAAAGGGACTGAAGCCGAGATGCCAGCTCAGGACTAATAACATTGCAGATTCTTCTTAACCTTTTATCAAGACTCTCTGTAACAGGAGAGCCAGGCCAGAATTAGCATCATTATTCAATACAAATACGAATTGCATACTTATAAATATATTTCATTTTTATACGTTATTTATATAGACAAAATATTTAAATGCTCTTTTTATAATAAACATTATTAACAAAATTTACCGGCCTGAACATCCGAGAATTTTTTTCATTTACAAATATATGTTCTTAGGCAGGAATCGACCCTGTATCCTACACGGAAATGTCATATAGCTTGATATGCTATACTAGTTTAGAATTTAGTATTTACTTAGATATATATAAAATAATTATAAATAACGTATAACAATAAAATATCTTAAAATAATTAGTGGACGTTGTCTATTTTGCAGTGTTTGTCGTCATTTCTTTACGTTTAGATACGCTTGGAGCAGATATGAACGTTTAAGGGAAATCATGGAAACTTGTAGTTTAAAGGCAGTAAAATCGACCTTGCTAACCAAGTCGCTCCTCTGTGGCTAAACTGGTATAGCACGTCAGGCTATACGACGGTTCATTGTAGGATGCAGGTTCCATACAAGTCGGGCGTTCAGGCTGGTAAATGATTTTTAATACAGTGTAACCCGGATATAAGATACCCGGATATAAGAGAAACCCGGATATAAGAGAGATTTTCTCTGGTCCCAAATTAAAGCCTGTGTTAATGTATATAAAATAGACCAAACCCGGAAATAAGAGAAACCCGGATATAAGAGATTTCTTCTCCGGTCCCGACAACTCTCTTATATCCGGGTTACACTGTAGTGTCTATTATAAACAGAGCATTTTCTTAAATATTTGTGTCTATATAAATAGCGTAAAACAATAAAATGTATTAAAATGATTGTCGGACTGTTTCCCTTTCGTAGTGTGTGACGTCACTTATAAATATGTACGACAGATTCTTGCTAGAAATATTGTCTAGCACGACACAATGAAACCTTCTTCCTTAATTGCGAACTGAGTAATTTATTCCATATACTCTTTCTACTACATGTCAGCTGAAAACTCGAGTTGGCGCAATGCGTAACTCTCTTGGAGGTTAGCATCAGCCATATTGTTGAAACGTAAGAAAAGACAAGAGTAAATATTTGTGTCATCATAGATACCGGGTTGAGAACTGATGACACCAGGAAGGTCATTTATGAAAATTAGAAACTTATTTAGATAAATTTACAGTTTAAATGGCCTAGTAGATTAAAGGATTTGATTTGTGAATTTTGCGACGTAATGATTGTGAGTTTAATCACTGGGTCGAACAATGTGGACTGGTACTCACTGGAAACCGGTGATCAATAACTGGTTAGTATTAAATAATAGTAAGAACTAGACGATGTCCCTAGACATGAGCAGTGGAACAAGAACAGTCTACACCACTGGATTAAATAAAAAGTTCAGTTCGCATTAGGTTACCCACCTGAGGAAGGCCGGAGGGTACAACGACCAAAACGTTGTGACAACAACAACAAAGATAAGGAGAATAGTCCGAATATAATTATGTAAATAATGATAACTCCTCATTCCAAAAAGTAATTCCCTGTAGGTTAGTCAGATCGATATAGATCTGAGGACGGCCGGAGAACCCAACGGCCGAAACGTTGTGATAACAACAACAAAGATGAAGAAACAAGTCCGATTATAAATAGTGTAAATAATTAATTGTCAAGAGTTTAATCGTTTTAGTTTAAAATTAATTATTTTTTACTTGTTAAATGAGATTGGCATTGTGCACGGAAAAAATATGATAGTCCTGAACTGATCTTAATTTAAAGATTTCATTACAGTACTATTGAATGTATAAGTAATTTTAATGTCTTTTTTAACCCATCTTTATACTAGATTAATTTTCATTATAAATTGTC
>CAHIKZ030004198.1:1560000-1565000 GCA_903632075.3 Acanthosepion pharaonis
TACTACAGGTATATATATATATATATATATATATATATATATATATATATATATATATATATATAATATGTGTGTGTGTGTGTGCGTGTGTCTACTTATTTTGTACCTTCAATCAGACATGCCTGACAGAGAATTGCTGTCTAAATACACACACACACACACATATATATATATATATATATATATATATATATGTGTGTGTGTGTGTGTGTGTGTGTGTGTTTAGGCAGCAATCCTTCTTTCATGCACATTTCATTGAATACGACAGACAAAGGTGCTTTTATTTATTTTTTTAATAAAATTTCTCGTGCGATCTAATAATTTATTTCTTTTCGGATGATAGATTATATATATATATATATATATATGTTTGTGTGTGTGTGTGTGTGTGATAGAAATTATTAAGGGCATTTGAGATAATCATAATTAAGTAATTCATCTAGTCTAGAACAAACCTCAACAGAATGCAGAAAGCACTGGACGGCCGTTTCGTCCTATATTTGGGACTCATCAGCAGTGCGCATCCACTACCGAGAATTGAAACCCGGACAGTGATGTTATCATGCCAACTGAATATGATGTGATCGAGCGGCGCTATATCGTATCTAATTCGCTACCTCTTCGTCAACGAGGCCTGTTGGTATGACGTTTGCCTGGAAAAAAGGGAGCATTGAAGTCAACACTCAGAGGTGACAGGCTGTTTCATGCAGGCCTGACGATTGCGTCCAACATTAGACAGCCTGTCGCCTCTGAGTGTTGACTTCAATGTTCACTTTTATATTTATGTTTACATAAGCTCTATCTTTGATATTGAGCACTTTATCCCATAAATGTAGCACACGTTAAAACTATATTTCTTCATTCATATATATATATAACGCCATCCACAGTTAGACTGTTTCGCAGCTCATCAGTGTGGATAGACATCCAGTTGTTTCTAGCTAGGATCGAAACCCGACTGAATTGGTGTCAGTCGGAGTTTCTAAACATTAAGCCGTCGGCGCACGGTAGGGACGAAAGTGAATTTTTTTATCGTATTTATTTTTACAAACACGCCCAGTGACCGATAGTGACTCAATTCGCATCTGCGAAGAATCTCGCTCTATAGCTATAATAGTCACTGTTTACCAACCCACATCTCGTTTAATTTTATCATATAAACAAAAACTGTTTACTCACTATAAAGATGCAACTTCGTTTCGGTGCATTTCAACTGCACCACGACGGGTGAGGTGAGCACCTTTGTATTGAGTAAACTGTTTTTGTCTATAAGACAAATTTATAATAAATAATTATCACTCTACTATCGGTACCGAGCCCTTTTTGGCTTAATATTGCGAACGTTACAATTTATATATTACTTTCGTTGTCATTGCGTCGGATATATATATATATATATATATATATATATATATATATATATATATATATATACAGAGTGGGTGTAACAGCAAAATTGCCCAAAATGTAAAAACCAAATTTGTCCATTTGTTAGATTAAACTTTGAACCGTTGTATATTAGAAATAATTAAAGATATCTGGAATTCTCCGAGGTTTTTATAACACTATTGGACTCTACTTTTAATAATAACAATGTATAATTACTTAAACTATACAAAGAAGCGTGATGAAATCGATCATAATCGAAAATGATATGTTCATCTGTAATTAATCATAGATACAAATCGGATGCTTATGACGCATTGAAATTGTGTTCAAAAATACACACACACACACACACACACACACACACACACACATATATATATATATATATATATATATATATATATATATATATATATATATATATTATTGCAGGATCAAGTGATTCTCCAAAGAAACCATTCTGCTTTTAGAGCTAGATGGTATTTGAAGTGTTTAGGCTTTTCTAACTCGATTCGAAAATACTTTCGCTGAATATATTTTTAAAGGCCTCATATCAGCATGGGATATATATATAAGTATATGGGATATATAAATATGTATATATACTGTTACATTAGAACATCTATGTTACTATTACAAATTATTGTACATTCTGTTTCGACGTTTTAATAAACAACGTCTCATCAAGTAGTTAACAATAAACATTTATTATTCTACTTTTGAATTTAGCCCTGTTTTAAATTAATGTTTTGAACATTGAAATTTTTAAAAAAGATCAGCTTTCCGTTTAACGTGGAGAGCCGTAGTCACATGGGCGACGCTTTTATAACGTATTCCTAAAAGTTCGTGATTATTTTAAAATTCCTGTATTTCCGGATATATATTTTAGGAATACGTTATAAAAGCGTCGCCCATGTGACTACGGCGTGACCACGTTAAACGGAAAGCTGATCTTTTTTAAAAATTTTCAGTTATCTGTTTTACTCTTGGATAAGACTTGTGTTTTTATGTCCATCGTTTTCGTCATATTGAACTGAATTTGTATTTTAATGAATTTTGTCTTGAAAATGGTTTATTAAAACCGAAACGTCTGACGTCGACAATTCTTTCATTTTAACTACATTTATGGATTTTTGTTTGTTTTTCAAAATTTCTACATTCTGTTGGATTTATATCCATTTACACTTGCTTATATATATATATATATATAACTATCGCACATTTATGTAATGAATTTGGGTATATAATCATATGTCAATAACTTAAAAGCCTGTCGGGATTACATACCCAAATTTAGTACAAGCTGTTGCCAAGGGGAACTCATGGACAAAAACATTTATTTCATTTATTTTCTCCCCATTCTGAAGTATTTCCATCTCAAAACACGAACATTTAATGAGGAGAATATAAATGTTAAACAATTTTTTAAATTTCACTCATTTTCATTTTCCTTTTTGTCTCAACCAACGGCAGCCTGGGAAAAATAACAAAAGATTTAATTATTTTAACCACACACAAATGCATACACATCTTTTCGTTATCCATCTGATGAAGCCATAGAGGCAAATGCATTATGGGATATTATTTTCGAAATAATTTTATGAACGTTTTTCCATAATGTCAATAACTTATAACTCTTTTAGGATGACATACCCAAATTTATTAAATACTGCCGACCTGAAGAACACGGATAAAAACAATTATTTCATCTATTTTCTACACATTCTGAAGAATTTCCATCCCAAAATTCGGATACTTAAGACGGAGACTATAAATTGGTAAACGGTTTTTTAGAAGTCATATATATATATATATATATATATATATATATATATATATATATATATATATATATATATATATATATATATATATATATATATATATATTCTGTAGCTCACTACTACCAGCAAGCAGAAAATTATTTTTCTCCTGGTGAGTGTCATGTTTGCCGAAACTAGTCGAGGAATCTAAATGAAATAATATTTAAAAAAATGAAGGAATATTAATATACAACCCAGTGTGTCTGAAGATTTCAATTTTTTAATATTTGTTATTATTATATATATATATATATATATATATATATATATATATATATATATATATATATATATGTTCTCTCTCTCTCTCTCTCTCTCTCTCTCTCTCTCTCTCACTTACATAAGTGAAACCGAATAAAACAATTATACATTATTTAAAAGGAGAAAAAAGAGCAGATATAATAACACTCAATGACCTCTCAGTACAATTCTAACATTTAATTTAATTTGGAAATTAGTCGCACCTGTTAGCGAGTATGGAGTAGGTTATTTTAAGTAATAATGAAACAATCTGAATTCAGATATTCTGATATGAACATATCTATACCTGAGCAACATAGATACAAAATGCTTATCCTGGGAAACTAATTTAGAAATTTTTGTATATATTTATCTCTAATTTCCGATATATGAATATTATGGTTCGTAAATAAGATAAGACTTCAAAAGAGAAGCAGGCTATTTTAAAGTTGGTAACTGAAGGAAACATTATATATATATATATATATATATATATATATATATATATATGTGTGTGTGTGTGTGTGTGTGTGTGTGTGTGTGTGTGTGTGTGTGTGTGTGAGAGAGAGAGAGAGAGAGAGAGAGAGTGTGTCTGTGTATTGCCTACAATATGTATATGAGAGATGGCGGAAAAATTCTCTTTTTTACCCACTTTCCAAAATTTGATCATATGACATCAGTTTTTTCGAAGAAATGGCATCGTGAGTCACTTGTTGATAAAGGATTCTGAATTCTTCTCGGATAAAATTTCACAAAATGTGTATTCCAAACATCCGAATATGATTCCGAGCAGTGGATCAAACGATTTCAAACTCTTGGTTCAATGGTTTAAAATCTTCTATCACTCAAATATATATATATATATATATATATATATATATATATATATATATATATATATATATATATATATATATATATATATATATATATTTAAAATTGTATTTAAATTAAAAAAAATGGAAGCTAAAAGGATTGTATTTAAATTAAAAAAAAATCGGAAAGGAGGAAATGGAACTAATGTCTTTAATTTAATTAAAAACTTAAATTGGGGGCTTTTAGCTTCCATTTTTGAAACATGGTTAGAACTGTGTATGGAAAAACATATTTAAATCAATTAATTTATAATATTAATGCTCTGTAAATTTACATTGAGCACTATTTTGTAAAAATAAAAATATCTATAAGAACACTGGATTATATATCTTACTGTTCTTTTCTTTTTATTTCTATATATATATATATATATATATATATATATATATATATATATATATAAACTTTCCCTGACGATGCGTTTAGGTGAAACCTAGGTAGGTTTGTCTGGCTCACTAGGTGTATCTAGGTCTGCTCTACGGTTGTATTGAGCTCTTTTGTTAGTTAGTTGTTACTCGTATCGGGGTTTTTTCTTTGGGCTTCAGACCTGCATCTAAAAGGATTTTTTTTGTTGGCAGAAGTTCATGTTTGGAGCTCTTTCTTTTTATAAAACCTTTTTTTCCTCGAGATTGATTTGATTAGCAAATCAAAATTCGAGGGTTTTTCGAAAAC
>CAHIKZ030004198.1:1570000-1592500 GCA_903632075.3 Acanthosepion pharaonis
TTAGTCAAAAGACAATCATTAGTAAAAACTGCAAAGAATATGTAGTTATGGCGTCATGGTCTCATACATATTGAAGGGTGAGAGAGATTGAAGAACGAGAACCATGAATGATGAAATTATATTAGCATAAAACCAATTCACAAATAAATTTATATCCAACTTACAATATTTTCCCTAGTTTTAATTGATATGAAATTGAAAATAAAAGAACTAAAATTATTCTGACCTTTCCAATTTAATTTTCTTTAACATCTTGTGTTTGTCGAATTTTGTTGTAGAAAAATCAAAAGCGTCACTTTTTAATTTTTACATAGTTTTTAATTCTTTGCAAAATTTTTTTTTTTACTTCTTAAATATATATATATATATATATATATTGTCTGACGATCGCTAAAGCGTGAAACCCAGGGTCACAAACTCACATCTATCCAACCAAATATGTTAGCTCTATCTCTGATATTGAGCGCTTTCTAATAAGTAGCGCGCATATAATATATAAATAATTATACATACTTATATTTATTTATATTTATATTTATTTACACACACACACACACACACACACACACACACACACACACACACACACACACACACACACACACACACATATATATATGTGTGTGTGTGTGTGAAAAGTGTATATAAATATAAATAAATATATATATATATGTATAATTATTTATATATTATATGCGCGGTACTTATTAGAAAGCGATCAATATCAGAGATAGAGCTAACATCTATCCAACCATATATATATATATATATATATATATATATATATATATATATATATATATATATATATATATTTTAAAACATACCTGCGTAGAAATAAGATTAGAGGGGAAAATAAAATAAAATAAAATTTAAAATTCGCTCACTAAGTGTCTGACTTTTGTCAAGTCAGCAATGTGTCGTAGTATTTTAAAATGGTTTCTCGAAAAACAAAAAAGATAAATAAATAAAAAAATGCGTCTCTTCAGCATGAGATAAAATATAAAAAGCGAAATTGTTTTAATTCCTTACCTTATATGAAATCCACTCCAGGTAAGTTTACATCAAAAGAAAGTATAAAGAAGAAAATAACATGATCAAATATTAACTAATCACACAATAGAAAAGAAATTCCAAGAATGTTGACATTTTTTTGGAGACGAAAAAATGTCCGTCGGAAACGCCGAGAATAAGTAATTCCGGTAAAATTAGGGAAAATAATTTTGAAATCGTTTTGTGAGTTGCTACGTATAAAGAAACATAAATCTTCCGTGTATATTCGTTAAATAGGTATGTTTTTCTAAAGCAGTTCTTTTTATCATTCGAAGTTTTTCTTGTGAGCTAATAAAGTAGGTGGAATTTCGACTGGTGAGGGACGGAGAAAAGTACTTAAAAACAAAACGAATATTAGAGCGAGTGAGAGGTAGAACGGGAGAAAGAGAGAGAGAGAGAGAAACAGTGTGTGTGTGTGTTAGTGCTAATGGTTTTAGATTGAAATAGAGATGTTACGCCTGCTTAGGGGAGATAGGTTTTAGCGATTGGGTGAGTTGAGGGAGGGGTAATTTGCAAAGGGCGGGAACTCTCTATCAGAAACAAAGTTGGGTGAAGAGTGAAAGTTCGGGAGAGTCAGAGAGAGAGAGAGAGAGGCGGGAGAATGTGTGTGTATGAGAGAGAAAGAGAGAGATATAGAGTGAGAGAGAGAGAAAGGGAGACTAATAAATGTTGTAAGTTGAGAAGTTACTAATTCATCTCTCCAGACACATTATAAACATGAGTATAAGAGGGAGAAAGACTGAATTGGAATTAGCTATAGTGAAAGTGAAAGCGAGAGTGGGGGAGAGAGAGAGAGAGCGGGAGGGAGGGAAGGAGAGAGTTGGGGAGTCAAAGAAAGCGAGACAATAAGAGAGTGAGCATGAGACTTTTTGACAGTTTCAGGGCGAGCATAAATTGATGTTTCTGTCGAAGACGTACTGGACGTGTCAATGGCGATTTACTAAGCTCAGGCTAGACGTGGCACCTGGTGAGAATCGAACTCACTGCGCAGTCGTAACTGATCTTACAATTTAAGCTTGCCAAACATTACACCACGTCGAGATGCCGAAAACGATTTTCTAAGAGTAGCTTAGATGTGGCACAAGGACGACGATGTTGAGCACACTGTGAACATCAAACTCACTGCTCAGTCATAACTGATCTAAGAATTTAAGCTTGTAAAATATAATATCACTTCGAGGAACTCAAAATGACTTTCTAAGCGTAGCTTCGACGTGGAACACAGACGAAGGTTTTGAGCACCCAGTGAGGATCGAACTCACTGTTCAGTCAGAATTGATCTAGCGAGACAGGCTTCGAAGCCATTTCACCCCGTCCAAGTGCCCTGTGGATTTAATAAGCTTAGTTTAGATGTGACGCAAGGGCGAAAAATATGGGGTACCCAGTGAGGATCGAACTCATTGTTCAGTCTGAATTAATCTAGCGAGACAGGCTTTTAATCATTACACCACGCTATTAAGCTGAAATGTGGCATGCGAGCTGAAAGTATTGGGTAACTAATGAGGATCGAACTCACTACTCAGCTGTTTCTGATTAAGCGAGACCGGCTTGATAACCATTACACCACGTCGAAATATCCAGGTGAACCCAGGTATATGTTTGGAAGTTTGGGGAATAAAAGGAAAAAATCGAATTCGTAATGAAAGCAAACAGAAATTCATATTTAAACTAAACTTAAAGAGTAAGCAAAAACAAACAACCAAAAGCTATAAGATTGATCCAGTATATTTTACAAGTACATTCATATATTGGCAATGTGGATTCATTGTTTCTCTTATTTTCCACTATAGGTTGTCTATGAATTATCTCTACAACTTCTATATTATATTGCATCTATTTATGTCTTTGCATGATTAAATAATCATTAGTACTTTTCCCCTAAGCTAGGGTTTCACGTTTATACAATTTTTATGTCTTTCTTTTCGCTTATGAGACCTAGAAAGGCGAAACGCGTAATAAATTCTAGTTTCAATTAAACGTTTTCCCATTTTCATATATATATATATATATATATATATATATATATATATATATATATATATATATAAGGCAGGATGTGTGTGTGTGTAACGAATGCACGGACGCAATTTTCGACGGATTTGCAGCAAAATTTACATGCACATGCTCCAAGTTAGCGGGAAGGCCAACAGCGATTTTGCATTTCCAAACTCCCATCGATAGTGGAAATAATCGATTTTTTCATGCTTCTGCGGCAGTTTTCATGTAATTTGTGGCCATTTTCTATTGGCCAGAGTGAGAGCCTATAGCTGGCTGCCACGAATAGGCAGGAAGATTCTATTGGCCAGCGTGAGAGCCAACAGCTGACTGACACGAATGTTAACTAACATGCAAAAAAAAAAAATCGATAGCTGCATTCGTCACAAGTGGGAAAAATTTAAATCTGCATGGCACTTTACTCCAATTGGCTCATTCGCTTGCTTAAACTCAACGTTGATTCTGATTCCGCAGAAATGGGTTGGGTGTAAAAAGTATTTGTTGTTAACATTCTTTTTTTGATTCGGTTTTCCAGTTACGAGTCCTTTTTAAAGCTGATCGTTTTGTGTTCATTTTGTTTAGTTCTTTTTTTGTAACAGATTTAATGTTTAGTATAGAGCTTAGAAAAAAATTCGCAGTGTGAGATAGGCAAGAAGTAAGGCATGTAGCAACATCAGCACGGAAAAGGGCACTCCTTTAAAAAGGCAAGGAAGGGCAAAATATTTTTCAGTCAAGTGATAGCGATTGCTGTATGACTCGTACGATTTTTGAATCAAGCACGGGCAACGCCGGGCGGTTGCAATAAAGTCACTATACATGTACTTATAAGAAACGAAAAGCATTGAAACAGGTGGCTTGCAGTTAGCAGTATCGGTAATTAATTTACTATTGTTTAACACTGCATTTTATTGTTTTTAAGTAGAATTAACGAGAACCGTTTTAATAATAAATTTCTGGACTGTTGACTAATGGGTTTGTCTTAATTGTTATTGTAATTAACTGCATAGTACCTTTTATTGCCATATATATATATATATATATATATATATATGTGTGTGTGTGTGTGTGTGTGTGTGTGTGTATATATATATATATATATATATATATATATATATATATATTAATTAGTACGTATACGTGTACCTACATTTTGGTGGGCGGTTAAAGTTTTCTTGATGGCGCATGCACGTGCGTATATGCTTGCTTATATCTGGCCGTTTGGATTTTCTATCTTGTAACTATATATATATATATATATATATATATATATATATATATATATATATATGAAGAAATATAATCTTAAGATGTGCTATATTTATGGGATAAAGTATATATATATATATATGGCCCACAGAAGTCATCATAAAACTCATGGAGCATGTCCTTACATTGAATACTTTCAACTTCAATGGAGCACACTACCTTCAAATAAGAGGTTGTGCCATGGGCACCATTGCAGCTCCATCATATGCTACAATATTCATGGGAAAATTTGAGGAGATCCATATCTATCCAATCATTGGTAGCGACTGCGTATTCTATGCAAGATATATCGATGATATATTCTTTGTATACACGGGTAGTGATGACAAACTTACAATTCCTTATGACCCCTAAACACAGTGCACGACTCAATTAAGTTTGACTATGAAAATTCCACAACATCAGTAACATTTTAGACACCCGCATTTACATAGATGAAAACAGGAAACTACAAACGACACTACACACTAAAATCACCGACACCCACAACTATCTACACTTTAAGTCTTCCACCCTAAACACCTCAAAGAGAACCTTCCCTATTCACAAGCACTTAGACTCAGAAGGATATGTTCCAACAATGAAAATTAGATAAACACATTGAAAATCTGGAGCATCAATTCACAACACGTGGCTATAAACAACACCTAATCAGGGGAACAAATAAATAAAGCAATTTCCACACCTAGAGAAGACACCCTAATATACAAGATTAAAAATAAATCTAGCCGCATCCCTCTAGTAACCACTTTCAATCCCACTCTGCCTCCACTATCCCAAATAATCAAACGTCGCTGGGAAATACTACATCTCAAACCAGACCTAAAAAAACTGCTTAAGGAACCCGGCCTTCTTGCATATCGTAGACCCAAGAACCTAAAAAGAAATCATAGGTAGTAACTACATTTCAGGGGACAAGGTAATCCGTAAGGAACTGAGAACAAAAACAACAGGATTTTTCCCAACCATGTAACAACAAAAGAAGTTTATGTTGCAACCATATTAAAAACACGAATTCATTCACTAGCTCAATCACTAAATCTGCTTTCAAAATCTACCACGATTCTAACTGTAGAAGTCAAAACATAATTTACCTCCTAGAATGCACACTATGCCAGAAACAATATGTAGGAAAATCTGAATGGCCCTTTAACTACAGAATTAATAATTATCGTAAGCGAATTAAATCGACTCCCTATGAACAGTTATTACCTGTAGAACAACATTTCCGCTAAGAAAAACACGATTTCAAAACCCATGCCAGATTCACTATAATTGAGAGAATAGAAAAGTTCAGAGCAGATAACATTAGAAAGATTTTAGAGTCCCATGAAAATAAGTGGATACAACGTCTAAAAACACAATACCCAGCCGGGCTAAATCATAAATTTAACAATATATAATAGTAACAATCAACAAATCAAAACCTACCCACATTTCTCACCACACAAGACAGACATGCTTACGGAGGAATGGAGGCCTCACACTTATACACTCACCCACACAATTATACACACATACACACCATACTCACTCACTCCCTAATGAGCCAAATGATAACACACACCTACACAATACACACGCTTACACATATCATACTCACTCACCCCTAAGAACCAAATAACACACACACAAACACTAAACAGAGACACATCCCCTCACCAGGTCCAATAAAACTATCAAACTGACCAGAGAATTCAGGATAAAATGTATCTATCCAGTTCTTATCTCAAATAACAACTTAAAAGAGACTGTTTGACCAACAACACAAGGAATGTTAAAAGATTCATGTGAAAAAGATAAGAAAATAAAAAAACGAATGAAAAACTACAGACAAAAAGTTCATTTTCTCCAACAAAAGACATTCATTTCTGTAGTTCACTGCTAACAGCAAGCAGAAATATTTAATTTCTCCTCCGATGATGGCCATTTCGGTCGAAACTAGTCGAGGAATCTAAATGGAATAATAATAATAAAAAAAACGAAAGAATATTAATCTACAACCCAGTGTGTCTAATGATTTTAATTTTTTAATTTTTTATTTTCTTATTGTTCAAAAATATATATATATATATATATATATATATATATATATATATATATATATATTCTTAAAAACAGTGAGGCGTGATCTTTTATTAGAAATCTTATTGACAAAAAGAAGAAAAAGCATTTTGTGAATAAATTTTCCTCTCGTCAAATTATCCTCCCTTAGCCTTGATTACTGCAGCACAAATCTTTGGCATTCGTTGCAAAATTTTCTCAAAATATAAGTTTAATAATTGATTTCATTTTTTTTAATAACTCTAGAGGCTCTTTTTCATTTTTATCTCCTCTTCCGTCAAGTTCGCCCCATACTAATTCTGTGGGTCGCTTCAAACTTCTGAACTGTAGTATACATATATATATAATGTACACTAATAATGGATATAATATATATATATATATATATATATATATATATATGTTAAAGTTAAGATCCATCAATACAATTCTCATAAGGCAAAAAAATTATTAAAGTTTTAATTTATAAATATTTTGTTCTTTTTTAATTCATTTTCGTCTGTCTTATTATTGCTCCGTGACTTCTACTGAAATTGACAAAAGTCCAAGAGAAAACGTGTTGTTATTTTTGGGGTCATCTAAACTAAATGGGACAATCAGGTCTAGCACCCTTACTGTTAAAAGTATGAAAAGACAAAACAAGTTAGCATCCATGTTTGGTATATGAAGTCTATGGAAGAGAGCAAATGTCTCAAAGAAAACAGAAATGGTGTATCGTCTCGAGATTCTGAAATCTACCAATGTTGAAGCATTCTGAAATGTTTAAATAAAAAAAGAATCATTTGTTTATGTAGGTACCTCCAAAAATACGCTATAAAAGAGCGTACCTTGATGAAAACCAGGCCGCAAATTTAATAAAAACAAAGTCTAATACTGAAAAGGATTATGTTATTATTAAGATGAAAACTAAAGTACTTTTTCGTTATTTTATGAAATTTTTAATACTTAAATTTAAATTTTTTAATACTTTCTATTTTTTGTCAAACAGAAACACTATGTTACGAAAATCTGCTCTAAATCGTAAAATAAACAATTCAATAAACTAAAACATTATTTAATGAGAAAAGCTTTTAACGACTATTTATTCCTCCAAGTATTGAAGGGATTGACTGAAATGTCTCGCATCCAGGTTCTTATAGAGACCAGGCTGCAAGTGGTAATGGGTAGTTAATCAACTGGTTGACATTTGGGCCGGAGGTAACCAGACCTCAGTCTTCAGCCAAGATACTGTCCAAAAGCGTCTCTGAGTCCTTGTCGGTGACGAATTATATTCCACCCTCCAACCTCTCTCCCATCTCAGTCTATTCATATCTATCTATCTATCTATCTATCTATCTATCTATCTATCTATCTATCTATCTATGTCTTTGCATTATCTATCTATTTATCTATCTCTGTTTTCCCTGTCTATCTACCTCAGTCATTACATTATCTATCTATCTATCTATCTATCTATCTATCTATCTATCTATCTATGTTCATTATCTATCTATTTATTCTATGTTCATGACCTATCTATCTATCTATCTATCTATCTATCTATCTATCTATCTATCTATGTTCGTTATCTATCTATCTATCTATCTATTTATTCTATGTTCATGATCTATCTATCTATCTATCTATCTATCTATCTATCTATCTATCTATCTATGTTCATGATCTATCTATCTATCTATCTATCTATCTATCTATCTATCTATCTGTGTTCATGATCTATCTATCTATCTATGTTCTTTATCTATCTATCTATCTATCTATCTATCTATCTATCTATCTAGGTTCATGATCTATCTATCTATCTATCTATCTATCTATCTATCTATCTGTGTTCATGATCTATCTATCTATCTATGTTCTTTATCTATCTATCTATTTATTCTATGTTCATGATCTATCTATCTATCTATCTATCTATCTATCTATCTATCTATCTATCTATCTATCTATGTTTATCTATCTATCTATCTATCTATCTATCTATCCATCTATCTATGTTCGTTATCTATCTATCTATTTATTCTATGTTCATGATCTATCTATCTATCTATCTATCTATCTATCTATCTATCTATCTATCTATCTATCTATCTATCTATGTTCATGATCTATCTATCTATCTATCTATCTATGTTCATGAGCTATCCATCTATCTATGTTCGTTATCTATCTATCTATTTATTCTATGTTCATGATCTATCTATCTATCTATCTATCTATCTATCTATCTATCTATCTATGTTCATGATATATCTATCTATCTATCTATCTGTGTTCATGATCTATCCATCTATCTATGTTCTTTATCTATCTATCTATCTATCTATCTATCTATCTATCTATTTATTCTATGTTCATGATCTATCTATCTATCTATCTATCTATCTATCTATCTATCTATCTATCTATCTCATTCTATTCATATCTATCTATTTATTGGTACTAGACTTGGTATGTTTTTCTAGTATATACCTGGGTTACATTAATGTTTCTACAACTCCAGCAGAGCCAACAGTTTGTACACGGTCATTACGCTCAAACCTTCGTTTATTTTGCCTCATGTTATATTTTTGTTTCAGAATGTATAGAAATTATATGTAGTGAACAAATCGTGATGTCATAGTAAAAAAAATGAACTTGATTTTCAGGTTTAGCGTGAAAATAGCCCAATAATATGTGCACATTGCACAACAATAATAAAAAAAGAATAATTTTCTGTTCTTACTACAGGGTGCGATGGATAAATTGTCATCAAAATGACGCAAAATGAAAATAACACTGACATCTCATTTTAACAGATATATTCACCAAAATTATCCAAAAATTATCTTAAAATTTTAAAGGGTAAATTTATTCATTAAAATTCCCAATGGTTTCAGCCACGGGCTTCAGACGACTTTGGAATTGCCTGCATCTTTTTTGGGACGTTTTTTCTTGTTTAAATTGGGGAATCCTTGGCTTCAGTTCATTTATTGTGTTACAAGAAGATACGTTGGTCTCTCCCTCAACTAAGCTCCACACATAATAATCAATAGGGTTGCAGTCTGGAGAGTTATATGACCAAATGTAATGGGTGATGTGGTCGAGAAAATTGTCTGAAATCCATGGCCGTGTTCTTCTGCTTACCTGTCATAGAGATAGTGTCTTCCAGCAACCACCCTCTTGACTCAAGTTAGCACTACTTCCTCAAGGCACGATATAATAATAATAATAATAATAATAATAATAATAGTAGCAACTCTAAAACCAGAATCTATTGGTTTTAGTGTTGCTATTATTATCATTATTATTACTATATTATTAATATAGGTCATGGTAACCGTTATATATATATATATATATATATATATATATATATATATATATATATATATATATATATATATATTTACTATTTTTACTCTCCGTTCGTTCCACTAACGGTTTTTGTTTTCTTTAATCTTTAATACATATATATATATATATGTGTGTGTGTGTGTGTGTGTGTGTGTGTGTGTGTGTGTGTGTGTGTGTGTGTGTGTGTGTGAAAATATATAGAAAATAGGAAGGAACTGGTTTGGTAAATAATCCAAAGTCCATTCGTATTTTAGTTATTATTTTTAAAAAATAGTGCTCGATACAAAAGAAGAGCATAAATATAATTATTAAATATAAAATTAATTATTAAATATTTAAAAATATGATTCCAAATCGCGACATAAGAAGTCTCATGTTTCAAAACAAGAGCCGAAAACTTCAATATAATTATTTGAATTAAATTGAGTTAAAGTAAGCTCTGTTCCATCTTCAAAAACTCGTAAATTTCAGAAATACGTTATTCCAAAAAAAAATTCGCTTGAAGATGGAACAGAGCTTACTTTAATTTAATTCAAATAATTACATTGAAGTTTTTGGTTCTTTTTCTTCTTATGTCGCGATTTGGAATCATATTTTAAATAAATAATTATATATATATATATATATATATATATATATATAGGGTTATCACATTGTAAAATTATTGAATTCTTGTATCATAATTCGCTTAACTCTTGTGAAGAAATAATGAAGAAGCGTTTAATTCAGCTTAATATTTTTTTAAAAAAATGTCACCCCCACCAACACGAAATTTCTTAAATCATATATAAGTATATCAGTACTATGATTTTTTGATTTCTTCAAGAATTTTATAGAACATTCTGGAACTTACTGGAACCTTCGAGAACTTGTTTTTGTTGATTTGCAAATTTGTATCTTATGCTTGTAAATTTGTATCTTATGCTTTACCTATACCTTTCGCTATAAACTATTAAATGCATTAAATAATAATTATCATTGCGTGATCGTAGCTTGGTTGATATGATCGGCGAGTTTGGTCTCGTCGATAGATACCGGGTCGGTCAGCCTAGGCGGGAAATGTGAACGCAGACGTAGACACGTAAGTGTCCGTCTGTCAGGTAGCCAGAGAAGGATCAATATAGACTTGCTAGATTTTCCCACGTTCCACTGGTTAGGCTATTCGGATCATAGACTCGTCTGAGCCCGGACACCGTTAGATGCTATGCCTAGAATGGCTGGACACCTGATGTTCAATCTGTCTTTACTGGACAGGCAGGACTCCCAGCAACAGCTAATTAGACGAGTGCAGCGGGAGCTAGTGGGGCGGTTGTTAGGAATAGGTGGTGGGAGAGGTTTAAGGATAGGATTAGGTCCTTCACCACCGAATATAGCCAGTGGCTCGCACTAGGTAAGGCTAAAATGGTGAAGATATTCTGTCCCGGGCGGGGGCTGGGGGGCTCCCTAGAGATAGGTTTAGCTAGGTAGACTCTGGAGAGCGCGGCTAGCGAGCGCTACGAGGGTCAGGTAGTTAGACATAGATTAGACGAAGCCGTGAACATGGGCGCACAATTGCGCAAGGAAGAGATATGTCGAGTTTCCGATCGTTACATTTGTGAGGTTAAAACCCCGGTGGGGCGTACTCTGAGGTTGACTGATGATATGTGAGAGGCATTTCGGCGGCATTTCGAGAGCCGGTTTACCAAGGAGCCTGGTTACAGTGGCGATGAGTTTCGCAGCTATTTGGCTGACTTTCCTTGGCTTTCGTTGACTGAAGCGGCTAGCTACGAGGGTGAGATCACGGAGGGCGACGTCTACTTGAATGAACAATGAACGGCAATGAACAGTGTCGGTAGTGGCAAGTCTCCGGGAACAACTGTTTCCGGCAGGGATCCATCCCCAGTCGGATCACTAGGGGTGTGATCATGCTGTTGAAAAGGGGCAAAGATGTTCGATGGGATTTTGATGATTACAGGCCCATAACTCTGCTAAATTTGTCAAATTTTCTTCATTACACATCGATTCTCTTATAAATGCCCTTCGTTTTTAGTTTGCCCCCTTCCCCCAATCATTTTTTATTCTTTTTCTCTCTCTCTCTCATCTTCTGGATTTTACGTTTAGATCATATCGTTTTTATTGTGAGTAGTGTCACCACAAATGTATACACAAGTTTCCCATGTCTGTTTTTTTAATTTTAATTTAGGTCAGTGAATCGGTAGCGAATTATGCATTGAAAAATAATTCATATCTATCTGTATCTCATTTTTAATAGCATTTCGGATACAACAATACATATATTTTCGTTGTCCTCTTATTACTAAGAGAAAAACAAGAACAACATCTATTCTATACCTGAAGATGTCTGTAGGAACAGACGAAAGCTTGTAGTAAAAATAAGAACTAATACGGCAGAAGTTTATATAAACAGGGATCATTTCATTCATAACGGATACGGAGGTTTTTGTATACTATTTGAATTGTTTGCGATGATGGATGTCTCGCCATTTAAATCATTAACCTTTGCATTAGTTTTTGTGTGAATAATTCATGTATTTGTAAATTGATTGCACGTTTATCCTAATATATATATATATATATATATATATATATATATATATATAGATAGATGTATCTGTATATGTATATATACAGATACATATATAAAGGTTAATGTTTAGGTTTGAATTAGACCCAGAAACTAGTATTAAAAGTGTTCAATACACGTGTGAAAAAAATAAAATAAGTTATGCCATGTAGAGTTTACACTTTAAAAATCAAGAGGATAGTTGAATGCGCTACATTGGTTTCAACATTACGGTATTCTCGGACGAATTTTATCAAATAACCTCTTAACGCTTTGTTTTATTTTATTTATTTCTTTTTTAAACCAATGAACGCGATATTATTTTTAAAAAAAATAATAAAATAAACAAACGCACGACGTTGGAATTAATAGAAACGGAGGAGGAGGATGCGAAGAAGGAAGGAGTAAGAATAAAGGGGATGAGGAGAAAAGTAAGGACATTTTAAAGGTACCGGTGTTAATAGAAATGTACATTTTATTTTTATCCATGTGCTTAAGAGGAATTTCTCAATATGTATGCTAGGACCCAAGACTTGAAATTTCTGGTTCAAAAGGTTTTTCGGATCCGGAAATGTAATATTGAATTTAAGATAGCGGATTTTTAAAGTATATATATATATATATATATATATATATATATATATATATATATAAGCAAATATATGGATATAGATTCGACAGTATGAAGAAAAATATACGGAAAAAACAAACAAAAATCCTTATATGCAATTATGCTGTTTTAAATGTTAATATAATGTCAACGTCGGACGTTTCGGTCTAATAAACCATCTTCAGGACATAATGTTTTTTTTATTACACTAATCTATATATTTACTTATATGTATGCATGTATCTATCTATCTATCTATCTCCTAGATGTATGCAGACACATGTACATACTTGGTCGTCCGTCGGGACTCATACATATATAAACATATGTATGCATACATAAGTCATATCCGAAACTGCCCACATATGTTTATATATGTATGAGTCCCGACGGACGACCAAGTATGTATATGTGTCTGCATACATCGATGTTTGCGTTAGTACGATGAATGACAAAACGGCGAAGTTTCTCCCACCACTTCCACAATAACACCAATACACGCAATCTACATAAACCCAAATTTTTTAAAACATTAATCAGTTTGTCTGACGATCGCTAGAGCGTGAAACCCAGGGTCACAAACTCACATCTATCCAACCAATATATATATATATATATATATATATATATATAATTCTAATATCTATCTATTCATCTGTGCTTCCCCCCATGGCTAACATCCTACCGCACCGAACAATTACTGCCATGTAAATATATTAATTACGCTATCTTTCTTATATTTTTGGCCTGTAATACTAATGACTATTGGGATCATCGAGACAATACGAAATATCATAGCAGTAGAGTATGTGTTATGCTAGGGCGACATACGGTTTTGAATTGACTTACTTTCTCCTAGACCAGTCTGCCCTGCTATTTACTCATAGAATATGATTCATACCTTTCCCAAGGCTATTAATACGTAATTAGAATGTAATGGATTAGACTGTAATTCGAACTCAGCTCTCCGATTCCTCAACCCGAGCCGCTATCCATTACTCCACCGTGCAGAGAGAGGTGTCTCTTTCTTCCTGCTTCTGTAACCTGATTTGAAGCCCAGATTTGCCAATATTGTTAGATTCGAAGAACATCATATTCCAAAGAAATTCTTCTTCAGGACATAGGCGAGCATGCTTCTCCGCACCTTCCTATTCCGTGTTGCTCTTTTCCTAAGACTCCCGCCACCCATTCTGCTACCTATTTAACACAAACTCGTCAGGTAAGTTTGAACTTCTTACCATCGATATGCCTTGTGAGTGTCAAATTTTCCAAAGTCTCTTTCCTCATTATATGTCCAAAGAATTCTAGATATATATTCCTGATTTTGAGCATGAGTGCTTTTTTTTTACTATTTTCATCGTCGCCATTGCTTAATCGCTCTATTCATACAATTCTCAGTATCCTTCTGTAGAACCACATTTGCCTCCAGTATCACTACCTTGAAAGTGGATGGATACCAGCTAGCAATCCAGTCCTCATTTGTCAGCATTTTGCTTAACGTTTGGAATTGATCTAGTACGTTAGGATTTCGGTGTGACCATTTTTTCATCCACTGTCAAAATACTTCCCTGATATTTAAAATTTTGTACTTGCTTGATGTTGTCAACTCCAATTTGTAACTAGCATGTTGAGCTTTTCAACGTGCTGATGACCATAATTTATACGTAGACTTTTATGAATTTAAGCGCAGTACTCGATTGGCGGCAAGGTTTCATCAATTTAATGTTGAACGCTCTAGAGTTCTATGCTAACAGCAGTTCTCTCTCACAGTCAACGAAAGCCTTATCCATGTAATATGCGTCCACATTTGTAGATTTTTTACTGAAATATGCAGGGGAAAAAGTAAGGATGTTATTTCTGACACTCTAAGTCATTTGGAATGTATGAGAATACTTAGAAAAGTAGAGTAAACTGACTGCAAGTAGTAGATAGCGGTTTGGATTGAGGAATCGGAGAGCCGAGTTCGAATTCCAGTCGAATACATTACATTCACTTACGTGCTGATATCCTGGGGAAAGGTATGAATCCTTTTCTTTTCCCCCATCCATGGGTTAATAGCAAAAGAGACCGGGTTCTATAGACTTGGATAGCAACTGGTCTACCGCAGAAAGAAATGGCAACCTACTGCGGGAAAAATCTGCCTTGTCATTCATGTATTGAAATATACATGATCGCCTAAGCGTGGCATATGACTACAATAATGAAAACAAATAACACCGGTAGACACTTCTTTCGACCATAATGCTGTTGGACAATAGGCACATGTTTCTGGGCTAGTTTTTTCACGCTGAATCATAAAATCAAGTCCATTTTTTCTCACCTCATTAAGTTTTCTCCGTAGAGACAATTTCTATTTTGCTTAAAATAGGCCAAAATACCCATTTAACTGTGATATGCCAAGGTCAAGTACAAACAGCATTAAACGCTTTCTGGTTAGAATAATTTATCATAAAAGAAAAACAAAAGTATTCCAAAAACTGAAAGAATGCATTTTTTGTTATTCATTTTGACGGTCGTCTTCGAGTATAGAATCCAGAGATTAGCAGTGAATATTTCGGAGACAGTAGGAAAGCGTAGTTCAGGTTAGCAGTGGATATCGCAGCAAAGTAGCAGAGCGTAGTACTTCCTTCTGTCATCTTCACCTGACAAGTTGGCACTGGTCATTCGGGTAGGATAAACAAAAATGGCCGCCTTTATACACGACGGATAGAATGTTCTGCGTCTTCAGATTGGTTAACCTTCTATTGGTGGACTATAAAGGGAGTCAAGTCATTTTCACTAACTCACTAGTTACACACATATACACAAAAAACTGTAACATTTTTAGCATTTTCAATTCAGAAAAAGATTTCAGAAAAATCTCATAGAAAATTAAATTAAAGCAAATGTCATCAGTTTTTGAATGAAAACAAAGATACAAAGGAATGAAAAACACATTCATTTTTGTCCATCCAAAGGTATAAAGCTTCTTTTCGTGGAAACTCTACGGTGTTTTTGAAAAGGTTTCTCTCTTTTGATGCTCCAGCAGAAATCAGCCATCATGTTAACATCCCATTTGCAAAGAGCCTAGTTGTCTATCCCTATCTAATGTTTGAAGGCTATTTTAAGCGCTGATAAAGAAAATTCTAATCTTGCTAGTCTCAAATACACTCGCCTAACACCTTAACAAACCTCATTTATCGATGTTCCTATTCATGCTATAATGCACTAGCAGTAGAGCCCGGCGTTGCCCGGGGATGTAACAGTAAGAGATAGATCAAGTATCGACCATCATAAAGCCTGAAAAATAAAATTGACAAAGATTATTGTTTAAGGTTGACGGACACGCATGTCTTAATTAGTTTTTTTTTGTTTTGTTTTTTTTCTTTTTTACGAATTGGTCAAACTAAAAAAAAAAACATTGTTTTCAATCGTTATGAGTCTACCGATTGAGTAGAATTTTATTATAAAAAATTGTCTTGTAAATGGAATTTTTAAAGCATTCTGAATGTAAAAATAAAGAAAAAAAGTGTGCAAGACAAGAAATACTACCTGCCAAAAAAAGTTTTGTTGAAATCGGTTGAAAAATGTAGGAAATCCGATCCCATATTAAACGAACACACACACACACACACACACACAAACACACACAAACAAACAACCTAGGTTTTATAATAAGTATAACTCGATATGAGTTGTCCCCCTTTCATTCTCGTGATGCCTCTTAATCGTGTTTTCAAATTGATTTCGTGGAGAAACAATTGTGTTTTTCCAATTTTTGGCGCTGTCAGAACCACCGCAAGGTAATTTTATGTAGTCCTGTGAAGTTTTGTTGAAATCGGTTGAAAAATGTAGGAAATCCCATCCAATATATAAACGTACAGACACCCACACAACCTGGGTTTTATAATAAGTATGATGACAATACAAGACCTCCATAAATTCAAGTGATATAGTAAAATATTATTTCTATGTATATTTTATTGTTGTAGAACCCACTATGAGTTTATTCATTCATTAACTTAAGAATTAGGATTCGCCAGTAAATTAAAATAGGAAAACTGTAAAATTTTCACTAATTAAAACTCGTAGAAATAAATAGAATATGGGAGCCCCTAATACAGATAGAAAGACAAATGACAGCAAGCATTCAATAGCAGAAGCAGCAGCAGCATTCAAAACATACCAGGTTATGTTTAAGGTTCCAAGTGCTCTATAGAAAATTGTTCTACGGGTCAATGGCATAAGAAGGCCGGAGGACGCAACGGCTGAAATGTTGTGATAGCAACAAAACAAGATGAGGACAAGAGTCCGAATATGAATAATGTAAACAATGATAACACCTCATCCATAAAATTCAGACAAAAATAAAGAAACAGACAGTATGTAGAGAATTGTAGCTTCTATAAACAGGTGAGAATCATTGATTTACCGCGGAATAAAATCAAAGAAACCATTTACCTGAGAAAATATGAGACTCCGGTGCTTTTCATTCAAGGAAATGCTGGTGTTTTGAAAGGAGAGTAAGGAAATAGAATGTGTTTTCTGGGGAAGAGTATTATTATTATTATTATTATCATTCGATTTCTGCTATGGACACACTACCTACCAAGTCTGCGGAAAGACCTAAGGCAGGTCGTGGTGTTGTTATGGCCACATTTCATGTTAATTTTTTTTTTTTTTTTTTTTTTTTATCTCCGATGAAGTTGCTAGCGTTACATAGACAAAGTTCTCCTTAGTGTGTGTGCTGTACTTAATAAGACAATTTTCTGTATGTCTCTTAAGCTGGGGTTTCGGGTTCTTTCAATGTGTTGTTTTGTTCCATTTTTTATAATTCCAAGCACCTATTACCACTGGTATTATTCTTGTTTTCAATTTCCACATTTTTTCTATTTCAATTTCAGGTCTTTGTATTTTGATAGTTTTTCAAATTCTTGGTTGCTATGTTACAATCCGCTGGACAAGCCATATCAATTAGTAGGCAAGTTTTTTTCTTTCTGGTTTTTGACAATATCCGGCCTATTTGCTTCAATTTTCTGTCTGTGTGGATGGTATAATCCCATAGAATGGTGACATCTTCTATTTCTGTAACCGGCGCTGGCCGATGTTCATACCAGTGTTTGCTTACACATTTTCCAAAGTGTTTGCACATTGTCCAGTGTAAGTATTGCCCCACTCTATCGTGACGATTTTATATTCATTTGGGGGCAAGTATAGAACATCCTGAATTTAGATGGTCTATTGTTTCTTGGTATTTGTCACAGAACCTGCATTTTGGATCCACATTATTATGTATGATATTTGCCTGATTATTATTATTATTATTATTAATAATAATAATATGTTTACTATTATGAGACGAGGAAGATGAAAAGAATCAGTAGAAGCGGTGCAAGAGGGTAAGATAAAGATCTCTTTATCATGGGAACAGTTAAAATATAAATTCAAATCTGAAGCGAGAAAGATAAATATCTTCTAAATAGGAACGGAGACGTTAAAATTAGTAATGACTCACAAATTTTCGCACAAAGCTTCTGTCAGTTTTTTCATCATATTTATGGTTTATTCTTTTCCAGCAGCGATGCTTCATACTAGCTGATAACCTCCCTTCGTTGGGTTGGCACAGAAACACAAGGGCTGTTTTGTTCCCAAATATAAACCATATGCTATTTTTCCGACATATTTAAGATAAAACGATATTAGTAAACTTTTCGAGTTCAAGATCTCCATGTGGTATTCCTTCTAGATAGAGTTGATTATAGATTTTGACGGTTTTCTGCATTTTGTTGTCCTAAGTTCTCTTAGTTTACACTGTTACGAGAAGGGACTAAGCATAAACTACAAGAAGACAGAATGCATGGTCATCAGTAAGAGGATAAACCCGGAATGTGATTTGCAGGTCGGGAAAACTAGAATCAAGCAGACGCGGAAGTTTAAATATCTGGGATACGTTTGGACAGAGGAAGTTAAGTGCGACACTGAGATCCGTAAACGTATTGTGATGGCCAAAGACGCATTCCAAAAGCTGGGTAGAGTATTGCAAAACAGGAGGATTTCTTTTGTAACAACAAAAAAAGAAGACTGACCAGTTACGTGGCATCTGTCCAGCGAATGTTGAACGATTTCCTCAAAGATGAAGAAGATAGTCGAGTCGACAGAGATGGGGTTCTACAGAAGGATGCTAAGGATATCAATGACCGAGAGTGTGAGCAACAAGAAGGTCTTAGAGAGGATGCAAACAAGGAGGAATCTTATACTTCAGGAAGAGGCAGCTGAAGTTTCTGGGAGACATAATGAGGAAGGAGTGCCTGGAGAATTTGATACTCACTTGTCGAATAGAGGGGAAGAGAGACAAGAGAAAACAACGCATGACATACCTGGCGGGCTTAAGCAAGTGGATGACAGAACGTGGTCTGTAGAAGGAAACAGAGGGAAGGAACTTGTTGAGAGCTGCAAGGGATAGAAGAAGGTGGAGAGCCATGATCGCCTACGTCCTGAAAGGACATGGCACATAAAAGAAAAAAGAATACTTGTTATTCAATCAATTTTAAGTAAAAAGTGTTCTATTCACTGCTTTATTCATGTCTTTATATATATATATATATATATATATATATATATTGAGGATTGCGGATCCGTGTCTGGCCCGGAGTGTTTTCAATATTTTCGGTGTGTCGGCTTGATTCCAAAATGGTATGATATATTGGGCTAAGTCCTCTAGGAGTAAAGTTGAAAACGTGTGACACACTGTCATTCACATTCATTTATTTTATTTTACATATATATATATATATTAATAATAATTCATTTAGTCTAGAAGAAATCTCAAAAGAATGCAGAAAGCACTGGACCTATATTTGGGACTCATCAGCAGTGCTCATCCACTACCGAGAATAGAAACCCGGCCAGTTACATTGGCAAACGTCATACCAACTGTATTAACGGGCCTCGGTGACGAAGAGGTAGCGAACTAGACTGGATATTGCGCCGCTCATTCACATATTCCGTGGTGGAACTCATCCAAGTTTCCTTTACCCATAGGACTGTGCCTCGGAGACTACCATCACCAAGCCGTTCCATCCAGAGCATTAGAAGCAGGTTCAGGCAAGGATATACAAATGATAGAAATTAAGGAGGATTTGAGATAATTAAGTAATTCATCTAGTCTAGAACAAACCTCAACAGAATGCAGAAAGCACTGGACGGCTATATTTGGGACTCATTAGCAGTGTGCATCCATTACCGAGAATTGAAACCCGGACAATGATATTGACAGGCAAACGTCATACCAACTGCACTACTAACAGGCCTCGGTGACGAAGAGGTAGCGAACTAGCGAACTGTCCGAGTTTCAATTCTCGGTAGTGGATGCGCGCTGCTGTCCAGGGATTTCTGCATTCTGTTGAGGTTTTCTAGACTCGATGAATTATTTAAAACCCTCCTTAATTTGTATCATATATATATATATATATATATATATATATATATATATATATATATATATATATATGTGTGTGTGTGTGTGTGTGTGTGTGTGTGTGTGTGTGTGTGTTTGTTTAGTGAGAGATAGATAGAGAGAGCGAGAGGGGTGAAAGTGTGTCAGAACTATCTCCTACATATACTACCCAGAATTACTTACCCACATAATAGTAAGGAATTATCCAAATGAAGGCATCAGTCATGTGGGAGGTATTTCTGGGAGGTATACGTGGGAGATATTACTGCCGCATTGTATATACACACACACATACCTCAAAGACACACACACACACACACACATATATATATATATATATATATATATATATATATATATATATATATATATATATTTGTGCGTGTGTGCGTATGTATGTATGTGAACGCAGCCCTCCCGGGAGACCTGTAAATTATTTCTGCGAGTTTTGCGGTAAGGTTTATAAGACTGTTGCGGGAGTCAAACATCACCTGATTGTACTCACGAATATATATATAAGCTACCAGATAAACTTTATGTTTGCCACGTGTGTGGAGGAGCTTGTATATGTGAAGGTAGACTTACGAATCAATTGCGGACCAATAGCAGTATTTACGATGGAAATATTACAATTCTAGTGGAAAGTTACAAGGGAGCAGCCTGGTGAAGAGATCTTCATAAGTATGCATGTTTATTTATCTCACAGTCGTATAAAGGGGTTGTATTATTCTTGTGTGTTAACAACCATGCTATATAGCTGTTGGAGATGGACACTCTACCGCAGGGCGCTCTCATCAGCGTTGTCTCCGTAATATTCTAAAGATATGGCGTAATATTCTAAAGATATGGCGATCACATTTGCCTGATGTGCTGCAGTTGGTAAAATCGACAAGTATTGAGTCCGTACTTAAAAAAACACGACTTTAGATGCTCTGGTCATCTTGTTCACCTCAGCGTTCTTCGCCCTTGTTCAGAAATCTATTAACGATCCCTTTCTATACCACTTGGTACTGCATTGCTGCTCCCAGATCCCCAATGTCCAACCCTGAGTTTCGAGCCATGGTGTCTAGGAAAGACAACCTTCGCGAGAAGACATCTCTAGAGGGATGCCATCGAAGTAAGGATGAGACGACCTCTCCGTCCGCTTGGTGACAGTGACCGGCAAACTGCAATCGATTTTGCCTGAGCTGAAGACAGATTGGTCTCTGTTCTCCGTAAATTGTGTTAAGCGTTGAATGGGATCCCCAACTGATATTCTGAATTTTGCTAAGTAGATTTGTATATTTTTAACCCAGACGTATTTCAAGACGAACAGATATTTTCTAAATTTCTGATCCATACAGTAGGACCTGGTTCAATTAGTGATCGAAATATTTGGACGTTTAAGGAATAGGGAAGGTCCGAGCGACAAATCTTATCATCATTATCTTGCGGCCTCAGCCGAGATTGAACTCACTACACCTATCCAGTATTCCTTATCTGCCATAGCTAATACTTTGATTGCTGTAGTTCATAATCTTGTCAAATAGCTGAATTATTGATGCTTCGCTAGGGCTATCAAAGGTGTTTTTATCGTGACACCAACTCTAAATGGACTGCCAACCAAGGCTCAGAGAGACTCCATTCACCCTCATATAAGATCTTTGAAGGGACGAATAGAGAAACCTGGTGCACCGAATGCAACAAGGTTCCCAAACGACCCTCCGCAGGTTTTGAATTTAGAATTGTCTTCTCCTAGACCAGGCTATAGAACCCAGTCTGTCTTGCTATTTTACCTATAGCTAGAGGGAGAGGAAGAGGATTCATACCTTTCCCAAGGGTATTAGCACGTAAGTGAATGTAATGGATTCGACTGGAATTCGAACTCGGCTCTGCGATTCCTCAATACAAGCCGCTATCCACTACTCCATTGTGCCTCCAAATCTTATAAAGTTTATTACACACCGAGAAGACTCACACATAAACAGCTGAGTTAGTACAGACGAAAACGGCCGTAGTGTAAGCCCCGCTGGGGGTATAACGACAATCTGGATGTTACATTCAAAAAGACACATATCGGTTTAGACACCTGAAATGAACTTGCATCAGATTGGCAAACACGAAAAAAAAATTGATTGCAAGTTGTGTCTAGAATTTTGATAACAGCAGGATAGAATGTGCACAACAAAAAACGTGCAC
>CAHIKZ030004198.1:1595000-1665000 GCA_903632075.3 Acanthosepion pharaonis
CTTATCTTTTTTTGCCGTATTTATCACAACGATTCGGCCGTCGTATGCTCCGGCCTTCTTCAGATGTTTGGAATGTCGAACTGAACTCTTTATTTCGGTCGCTGGGGTAGACTGTTCTAGTTCCACTTTCCACGTCTAATGGATGTCAGTTATCAGTTATCTCCTGTAAATTCACCTCTGCAACCACCTGAAGAAGGCCAGAGCGTACAACGGTCGAAACATTGTGATAAATATGGCAACAAAGATGAAGATAATAGTCCGAATAATGTCAAAATAGTGTACACAATACCTCTTCTTAGAAATACAGACAGACGCTGAATAACTATCTCACCAGATGCATTTTGCCTTCTGAGAGACATTATGAAGGGAAAGACAAGCGTTTTTTTTTTTTTTTGTTTGTTTTTTTTTTAACAAGTATTTATATAGAAGAGCAAATATTTCATGGGTTTTTCAAAATTTTAAAATTTACCAACTCTCGCAATTATTCATCAGGTTATCCGAAAAGCCTAGGCAAGCTATGGAGGACGGCAAGTGACACAATTCAATGTCTAATAAATGAAAATGAATGAATGATGTTCTTGAATTTATTTAATGCAAATTTGTATTTAATTTGTTATAGTTTGGGATTAATTTGTGTGTTATATATTTGGAGTAACATGAGGTTAGGAATTGAACCGTTTTCTTTTAATGTTGAACGTCTTTATAGTCATTTTTCTTTTTTTTTTGAGGATAGAAATTCTTTCAGGAATGAGATATTGGAAAAAAGTTCCAGGTTGAATATTTATTTGTCTTCATATATATATATATATATATATATATATATATATATATATATATATATATATAAAAAAACAGCAAGATATATAATCCAGTGTTCTTATAGATATTTTTATTTTTTACAAAATAGTGCTCAATGTAAATTTACAGAGCGTTAATATTAAATTCAGGGTTTTAGCTTCCATTTTTGAAACATGGTTAGAACTGTGTAGCGGAAAAAACATATTTTAAATCAATTAATTTATAATATATATATATATATATATATATATATATATATATATATATATATATATATATATATATTCTCTTTATATGTTACTTTTAATAGATAGAGTTTATTTAAAGGATGAATTCCTTTTTTAAATAAACAGTGTTAATTAAAATTACCGGTCTGGATGTTCGAGAAATTTCGTAGAAAATGTGTGCTTCTCCGACAGAGATCGAACCTGTAACCACAAAGGGAATGATTAACAGCACATTAGATAAAATGATGGTTACTTTTGTTGTTTCTGGTTCGATTCCTGTCGAAGAAGCACATATTTTCTATGAGACTTCTCGAACATTCAGGTTGGTAAATGTAAGTAATACTGTTTATTTAAAACACAAACTTTTTACTTAAATAAATTGTATCTATAAAATAAACATATAAACAGAAAATATATTAAATAATTATTGACTCAATCCATATATATATATATATATATATATATATATATATATATATATATATATATATATATATATATATATATATATATATATATATATGTGTACAAATATATATATAAAGCGTTCAAATCTTACGCGGGTTTAATCCGCTCATCTATATATTTTGATTAATATGGGATTATGTATTTAACTGTTTCTTTTATTATTTATTTATTTATTTATTTTTTTTAGAATTTTTGTAGTTATGTATCTTGGTTTGGGAAAGTATTAATTTTTTCAGGAATGGAGATATTGGAATAAATCCGTGGCAAATAAGTTTCGACAGCAGTAGTTTCAGTATTTTCCTTCTAAGTGTGGCATTTTAGTATGTGTAGCTTTCTTAGCTTTAGATCAGTCTAATAATCGAAAGTGAATAAATGATGTTCTTGAATTTTTTTTAATGCAAATTAGTATTTAATTTCTTTTAGTTTGGGATTAATTTGTGTTTTTTATATTTGGACTAACATGAGGTTAAGAATTTAACTGTTTTCTTTTAATTTTTTAACGTTTTTATAGTCATTTTTTTTTTCTTTGGGGATAGAGTAATTCTTTCAGGAATGGACATATTGGAAAAAACCCTGGCCGTAGCTTTATATTTTTTGGATTCAATAGCAGCGCTCTGGAGAATTTTACGTCTAAGTTACTTACTTTTTAATAAGTGTGCCAATCCTTAGACCAACTTTCTAGTTAAATTTACTTCTATGTATATTTAATGCATCTGATAGATTGTTGTGTATGAGATACCTTCTGAGTTCATGGATACCTGTTTTTAATTTCTGCAAGTTTTCACTATGTATTTTGAGGAGCAGTTCTGGCAATTTATTTTATTTTTACCGGCTTCAGAATTATGATTCTCATAGGTATTTTTGGTTCTGATCATATCCATAATAATTTATGAATAATATTCAAAAATACCCATGACAATAATTTTGGAGCAATTGATTAACAAAGACGATTATCACACCATCAGCCCTTTTCTTGTGGAGTCTAACTGAAGATATTGTTTACAGGCTCAAGCCGAAAGCAAATCTTCAATTAAAACAAGTAATTTCTGATGAATTTTTTTAAATTAATGTAGAAAGATGTCAAATGGTTTCTAGAAGTGTTCCTGTTGCGGTGTCCTCCCTCTAAAGAGTATATGTTGGAATCTTCCGACTACTATAAAATTAGTAGGAGAGAAGGCCTTGGGGGAACTGACGAATAGATTGAACGCTGGGTCAACCGACAGACACTCACTTGTCGGGTAATACTCTTCTGCTGTACTTACTGTTTAATATATGATATAGCTGAAACGCTTGTTTTGTTATTTCTTTAACAATTTACTTGGTCACAACAGTTCTATTAGCGTTCAAGGTTTTATTGGTCATGAAAGGAAACATTTAGTCAAGTAAAATATCTTGTTAACTATAACACATGTTACTTTTGTAGTTTATACTACGACTATGCTGAGTAGAACTTAGTTACAGTTTCTGTGAGAGAAACGTGTTATCTAGAGTGATTAACAATCTGAACAAGCACGGTCGAACCCTCGGTTCTGTCTACCCAATTTCACTTCCAATGCTTGGGTCGAACCGTGGTATGGTTGCCAGGCACTTTCTACGCTCGGATCGCTTCCTCCACACCAGTAACATCAAGAAGTCACCTTCCAGAAAAATCGACCATGCCGAGATTCGAACCCGGATCTCTTGGTCAGAAACGCACGTTCTAACTATTAAACATATAAATATAATTTAAATGAAAATAAATAGATCTTATCCATATTCTTTTTAAAATAGTATACACATATACATTCAAATATCATTTGCATATAAATACATAAGAATACTTCTATTTCGTATTCAATACAAAGGAAAAGGCTTATAAAATATACCAAAATAAAAAAAAACGGCCCTAATTGATTACTCCAACGCATCAAAAAATATATCTTTCGACCACTAACAGTATCACAGTTAAAAACAATTTATCTAAACTCAACATAAACCGTCCTGGGTAATACGATAAACTACATCCAACAGCTAGTTCTGTGATCAGGACGTTCTGAGGAGCGTGGAACCACTTCTTAATTGCTGGTGTTCTCAGGTACATTCTTACCTGGTATGGTAGCGCCTGTTAAGGTCCCAGATATGGGTAAATATTTAACCCCCAAACTGGAGTTAAAACACTATGAAAGTATAAAAATATGTTTTTATAGCACAAATACTTACCAGCAATAAGTTTTTGAAGAAAAATTATTCTCAGCTATAAATTTTTGAAAAAGAAAATATTACCAGCAATAAAAAAAAATTCGTTATTAAATAACCCACTGACTTTGATATGCCGTAAAACAAAACAAGCCAAACCAATCAACATAAATTTGTCACAACTATGTTTAAAACGTTAAAGACTTAACTGATACAAAGCAAAACAGTAAGCAAAAAACTGAAGAAGGATTTTACTCTATTACCTGTAATAATTGTCACTAGCAATACATCGGTGAAACCTCAATGAATTAAATAAAATATTATATGAACACAAAAGGGATCTTTCACAAAACAACACATTTAATGCATTAGTTGCTCACCGTAACTAGACTGGCCACAATTTTGATATAAAAAATTTACTCTAAAGAAGACAACAGTTCATTTAGGAATTGCTTTAATTGCTAGACCATCCACAGTAAATTTGTATCCATGTTCTTACAACATTTCATCATTCTTGGCAGATCTTCTACGAAAAAATAAAAAGAACCTAAATGAAATCGGTTATATTATATACCAAAAGCGCATAAAAATCATCTTTAAATTAAAATCCCCATCGTCACTCGTTTGTGCGCATGCGTATTCGCATTAATGTAAAAATAAACGTAGCCTGATAAAGTCCTAAAAAACGAAATGCGTCAAACAAAAAACAATTCAACTTTGCCATGCAAATGATTATTCATGTATAAATATTTATATATCGTTACCCTATCTATTAGAATATACACCTCCACGTAGATATGCATGTACATAAAAATATATCATTAAATTTACATCTCCATATTCACATGTATATAACTATATACATACGAAAATGTAAAATGTATATTTATTATTAATATAAATTTTTTACTTATCTTTTATATTTTAATTTTACATTTTATTTTTACTTTTTTATAATTTACATTTATAATATTTAAAAGTGCGTGTATGTGTGTGAAATTAAAGACATGAGTGTTAGGGTAAATTTTATCTCTGTTATATATCAGGCACTATGTGTATGTGTGTGTGTGTTTGTGTGGGGGAAATTAAGCAGAGAAGGGCATGAGCATTTGTTACACAGATCGATCGAGTCTTCGATGAATGCAGGAGAATGGCTGTCTGTTGTGTACTTTTCTTGTCCATAATTTGTCGTTGTTTTTCTAAACGTTTTTATTGAAAGCAGAATTTACAGCCATTTTATTTATTCTAATTGTAAAACTGAAAGGATTTCGAAAGAAGACTTTCGAGGGAAAAAGGAAATGAATTTTGGCGGCATTTCTATTGATGAGGACAAAAATCGAAGTAACCAAAAATGGGGAAATGGTTATAGTTAAAGAAGAAGAAGAAGAACAACAACAACAACAACAATAAGAAAAAAGTTGGAGAGCAACAGCAATAAGAAGAAGAAGAAGAAGAAGAAGAAGAAGAAAAAGAAGTGGAAGAAGTAAAAGAAAATGAAGAACAATAATCAAAAGAAGAAGAGGCAGAAACAGAACAATAATAAGAAGAAGAAGAAGAAGAAGAACAACAACAACAACAACAACAACATAACAACAAAAAAGATGGAAAGCAACAACAGCAAGAAGAAGAAGAAGAAAAAGAAGAAGAAAAGGAAGAAGAAAAAGAAGAAGAAAAAGAAGAAGACGGACAACAATAACGGAAAGAAGAGGCACAAACAGAACAATAATAATAATAATAATAATAATAATAATAAGAAGAAGAAGAAGAACAACAACAACAACAACATAACAACAACAAAAAAGATGGAAAGCAACAACAGCAAGAAGAAGAAGAGGAAAAAGAAGAAGAAAAGGAAGAAAAAAGAAGAAAAGAAGTTTTTAAAACAATAACGGAAAGAAGAGGCACAAACAGAACAATAAAAATAATAATAATAATAATATTAATAATAATAATAAGAAGAAGAAGAAGAAGAAGAAGAAGAAGAAGAACAACAACAACAACAATAAGAAAAAGGAAAACGAACTACAACAATATTAAGAAGAGGAGGATGTACAACAACAACAGCAATAATAATAATAATAATAATAATAATAAGAAGAAGAAGAAGAAGAAGAAGAAGAAGAAGACAAAGAAGTACAAGAGGAAGAACAGCAATAAGAAGTTGGAAAAGATGAAGAGGAACAACATCAACAAGAGAAATGATAACAATACCAAGAAGAATAATAAGAATAAGAAAGAGAAAAAAGAAGAAGAAATAAACAAGAACAAAAGTAATGGCAACAACAATTGTGGGAAGAAAGGAAAAAAGGCGAGAAGGAAAAAAAAATTATGTTGAAATGTGATAGAAAAAAAAACAAACAAATCTGAAGAATTAGAAGAAAAGACGTAAGACTTGTATTAAGAATGAAAAAAAAAAGAATGGAGAAAAGAGAAACAAGGAAAGAAGAAAGATGAAATGAAAGAGGTAAAGAAATTCAAGTAAACAGAAAATGAAGTAAAGACGTCGAAGAAAGGACGAATTAAGAAAAGAGAACAATAACAAGTGAATAAATAAATAAATAAAACAGAGGAAAGGAGAAGAAATAAAATAATTTAACTTGTGAAAGAGACGACGAAATAAAGGAAAAGGAATGGAAGTTTTTTTTACATTTAATTTCTCGTTTCTTGCCAATCTGATGGAGGAAGCAAACAACGCCAGGTTGGCAGCCATATCCGAAGAATGAATTAAAAATGTCCGCACATTCACTAATATTTCAATTTTCTATCGTGGTAAATATTGGAATCAAAATTCAATTATTTGATTTGCCGTTCAAATGATTCCAAAATACGATTTTCCAGAATGATTCGGAACTGAAGAAAAAACAAACAAAAAAAAAACCAAAAAAATACCGAATTTGTTTATCTTTGAATTTGTGGGATGAGGAGTTATCATTATTTTTATTGTTTACATGTATCAACAACAAAGGTGACGACGATAGTCCACTTATAAATAATGCAACTAAAAATATTGCAAAATATATTCAATCGATTTATATTTTATATTTATATTCTATTTTTTGAATCGATATATATATATATATATATATATATATATATATATATGCCTTTAATGATTTCGTTTAGTATGAAACAGCCTGACACCTCTAAGTGTTGACTTTAATGTTCACTTTTATATTTACATACACTGTATCTCTGATATTGGGCACTTTATCCCATAAATATAGCAAAACTTAAAACTATATTTCTTCACACACACAAACTCACACAGCACACACAAACTCACACACACATATATATATATATATATATATATATATATATATATATATATATATATATTGCGTATATTTTGTCAGAATGTTTTCATTGCGACATGTTTCATTGGATAATTTAGATCAGTTTTGTCTACTTATTTTCAATAGGATCCTTTTATATTCCCGGGCAAGCTTTTTGTTGTCATAATTAAAGGAGGAGAAAAATCGCCGTGTTGACACATGTTATTTTATTCCGAGGACTTTCGACATCGCAAAATGTCATCGTTAGGTTGTTGTTTATTTCAAGACAAATATTGTAGTGTTCAAAGACAAATCTCTTTTTCCATTAATAATGATACCAAAAGTCTTTCTTTGAAAGATCCAATCAAAATAAGTAGACAAAATTTCCTAAAATTCTAGTCTCAATATATATATATATATTTTCCATTAAATAATGATATCCGCCATACTGAAAAAATAAAAAGTCTTGTCAAACTTTGAATATGAAAGAATTTTATTATAAATAATTGTCTTGTAAAAAAAGATTTGAATATTAAAAATAAAAAAAAATCAACAAAAAATGCCAAAAGAAAAAGAATTTTTGTTGAAAAAAAATGTAGGTAGATTTAAAGTTTTATTTATGATTTTTCTATTGAATACAGTAAAAAAAATTGCATATTTTCTGATTCATCTCTCTGATTTCTCGTTGTTTTTATATAAAAAATATATTTGGGTTTATATATCCAAATATATTATTTTAGTAGCCTTCTCTGTAATATATATCCAATTTATGATTTTTTACTTATTGAATACAGTAAAAACAGACTGTAGTTTCTCGTTTGGTTATATTTTAGTTAGGACTTGTGTAGTTCCTTTTCTAAAGATAAAGAATTTTGTTATATATATATATATTTTTTAAGGTTATATTGTTTTTATATTTTTTAAATCAAACCCAAACTCAAAAAACATTGTTTTCAATATATATTTGATTGAATAGAATTTTATTAAAATAATTGTCTTGTAAATGGAATTTTTAAGCATTCTGAATTTAAAACAAAAAGAAAAAAAGTGTGCAAGAGAATAAGAAACACTACTTGCAAAAAAAAATATGGTTTTGGTACCGGAAAATAAAAAGATATTTAGAGATTAAAAAATTGAATCATGTGACTTGCCCCCTGCGATTTAGTGTCCCATTGATTTTTGCAAGGAACATTCTTCCCAAGAATACCACTAAGTCCTGAACTGTAAATATCTATTCCAAATAGTCCTATTGATTTTTTCAATACATTTTTGTTTTATTTTGTTAACACACAATATAATATATACATTTTGTCATCCATAGAGAGACTATTTTATATCATCCTTTTTTATATATATATATATATATATATATAAAAACATTATTTAAAAATATATATGTAGCAATATATTGACATATTTCATTTCGAACTGTTTACTCTGATATCTAATGTATAAAAAATTATGTGTATAGAAGTACTACCTTTGTTGCTCGTCTGTTGTCACTCCCCTTATTTGTAAGGGTAACGGGCAGCACTGACCTTCACGTATCCTCTAAATATATATATATATATATATATATATATATATATATATATATATAAAAGTCCTGGGTATGACGATAAACTACATCCGGCAGCAAGTAAGATTGGAGGATTTGAGGAGTGTGCAACCACCTTTTAATTTCTGTTGTTCCCAGATCCGCCCTGACCCGGCGTAGTAGCACCTGTTACGGTCTCAGCTATGGGAAAATAGTGCCTACCAGGGCTGACCGGGCTCTTTAGGGTTAGAGACCACGACTGGTCTAGGGGATGGAACACTCTTCCATGAAAATCCTAAGGTCTATTTTCTTCTTCGTCCGTGGCATTTATTTGCATCGACTGAGTGTCTCAATACTTCCGAAAAGTGTGGCTGGTTCTGCACAAGGCCTCACCACTTTAATCAAATCACTTGTGTGAGTTTTCTGGAGGTTTACGCTGATTAGTTCATTCTTATCCACACTGTTCACTTGCAAGGTCCGATGGCGAGAGAGTGAAGGCGATAGGGTAAGGTAAATGATATTACTGGAAGGCTCTAGCTGGATTTCTACACAGTGGAAGACCGATGGGTGGTGGCCGTTCTTTCACAAACACATGAGAAATTGTGAGGTCCATGTCTTCCATCGGTGACAAAGCAGCCTTATTTAGGATTGCACTGCTTTCTCTATTATGGGGAGGGGGCAATAAAAGGAGTACTGAACATTGCCTGCTCACACAGAGACTTGGCAGCCCTCTGATGTTGTCTCCTCATCCAATAATGCAGTCGAAACATCAAGAAAGCTCAAAAGAAATATAAGAAGAATTTTCATTTTGGATCTTGGGAATTTCGCACTCTCCGGGACAATGATTCTGCACCAGAGCCTAAAACAGCTCTTGTTTCTCTCGAGTTGAAGAACATCGACATAGAGGTCATTACTGAAACACGTCTGGCTGGCAATTCTCAGCTTAGGGAAGAAAAAGGTGGATACGTGTTTTTATGGGCTGGCAAGACTGAGAAAGAGCCACGCCAATCTGGTGTTGGCTCCGCCATCAACTCAGACCTTGCTAGCTCACTCCCTCCCTTACCTAAAGGTGTATCAGATCATATTAAACCTCAATCTGGCGTGCAACACGCGTGTGACGATGTTTAGCTGCTACGCGCCAACCTTAGGTAGATCAGAGCAAGAAAAAGATGATTTTTGCGATCTCCTTTGTGGTGTCATCTCCAAAGTCTAAAATAAGAATAAATTAATCATTACAGGTGTCTTCAATGCTCGTGTTGGCAATGATTATCATTCTTGGAAGGTTGTTTTAGGTCAGCATGGTACTGGTCGTATGAATTCGAATGGATTACGCCTTCTCACTGTCTGCAAGAATTTTGACCTTAGTATTACTAATACCTTCTACAAGCAACACAGCTCTCGTAAGATCACGTGGATACATCCTAGTTCGAAAGACTGGCATCTGATCGACTACGTCATCACCAAAAGACGGGGCATAAAATTTTTTAAGTTAACGCGTTCATTCCACACAACATGCTATCTGTCAGATCACGCTCTACTTCGTAAAGCTACAATGCACCTAAAAAAGCGAAGGATTATAAAATCTATATATAACGTACTACCCCTTAAATCGACTGAAACGAAAATTGAGCTCTCTGACAAACTTTATGCTGTACTTGATTCTCTAAATATTACCAATGATATCGAATCATCTTGGAAGGTTCTGCGAGATGCAACATATTCTACATCTTTGGAGGATCCCAGCCTTCGAAGTCGTAAACATCAAGTTTGTTTGATGACAATAATACAGAAGTTCAGCAGCTTATGGATCAATTGCACTCTTTTCATAAAGCATGGATTGAGGAAATCGTCCGATAAGAAGATCGCTTACAATAAGTGCAAAAGTCAAGTTCAACAAGCTCTCAGAGCCCTGAAAGAGCGTTGGTAGTCTGAAAAGGCCACCGAATTCCCAGAAGCTTCAGATTGAAAGGATGGAAAGGCTTTCTATGCTGGACTCAAGACCGTTTTCAGTTCTCAGAAAAGTGGTGTTACTTCAATCTCCACAGCAGATGGTGGAACTATATTGACGGATAAGTCAGACATTTTAGATCACTGGAAAGAGCATTTAGAAACTGTTAAACCCCACTTCGGTTACTGATGACGAAGACATGACATCAATTGTGCAAAAAGTTGAATCTACCTATTAAGAAGTAATTGACTCCATCAAATAAATCTCATCTGGAAAATCACCCACTCCTAAGGATCTTATTCCACCCGAAGTGTATAAACATGGTGGCCTAAAATTGGTAGAAAAGTTGCATCTCGTTTTCGTAGAGATATAGAAGGCAGGCTACCAAACACCTCTACAAAAACAAGGGTTTCAAGTCTATCACTATATTCTATTGCAGGCAAAATCCTAGTTAGACCGATTCTAAAAAAGAATCATTATACACCTTGTTGACGACATTTATCCTGAATAGCAGTGTGGCTTTCGCTCGGGTCGTGGCATCATTGACATGATATTTTTTCTTCGTAAAGTTGCAGAGAATATTCGCGAGAAAAAAAAATCAAGAGCTGTATATGGTGTTTGTGGACTTGACGAAGGCCTTTGACACTGTTAATCGAGAGGCTCTTTGGCAAGTCTTAAGGACAGTTAGCATGCCAGAAAATATGCTACAAGTGATCACCTCCTTTCATGAAGGAATGAAAGCGAATATCGTGTCTGATGGTATGATGTCAGAATCCTTTGATGTCACAAACGGCACCAAGCAAGGGTGCGTTATGGCCCTTGTCCTTTTTTCCTTTTCTTCTCGGTGATGCTAAAATATGCATTCGCAGACACAGAGAGCGGCCTCAAGTTTCAGTTTCGAACAACTGGTGTTCTTTTCAATCATCAGCGCTTCAAAGCGAATGCCCCCCTTCGTACGCAAATTATTCGTGATTTATTGTTTGCTGATGCTGCTGCTCTTACTGCGACATACTTTGAGGAGTGTCAACATCTAATAAATCGTTTTTCTGCTGCATGTAAAGCCTTTGGTCTTACACTTAGCATAAAGAAATCTGAAGAAGTGCACCAACCTTGTCCTACTCTGAAGCAATTCTGTGGTGAGAAACAAAAGCCACCAGTCTACAAATTTCCAGAGAGACCATTGAAAGTAGAAGACAAAGCCTTGAAATATATAAAGTCTTTCATCTATCTTGATAGTAAAATCAACTACAGTGAAACTTTAGATGATGAAATCATGCATCGGATTGCTAAGGCTACCAGTGCTTTCGGCAAACTTCGCGATCTTTTGTGAAATGAGCCGGTTATTCGACTGGATACGATAATACGGGTTTACAGACCTGTTGTACTTGCCATCTTTCTTTACGGCTCAGAGTCGTGGACTCCATACAGGTACCGTATACACCAGCTGAATGTTTTCCATAAAAGCTGTCTGCGTGTCATCTGTGGAGTTAAACATCAAGATAGGACATCTAACGTAGACCTGATTTACTGGTGTAATATTGGAAGAATCGAGACTTTTCGCATACAGTCTCAGTTACTGTGGAATGGTCATATTTTGAGTATGTCTGATGACAGGATACCCATGATCCTAATGTATAGCCAGTTCGATCAGGACTACAGGAATGTAAGACGCCCATGGCTAAGACACAAATGCAGGCGAAAGAGTAACTTGTCTGCTGTCAATATACCCTTGGGCGCTTAGCCTTGGAGCGGGTAGAATGGAGATCAACGTATTTTAGTGGACTCTGCAGTTTCAAATCTGCTAGTCTGATTCGTCTTCAAGAAGCGAGAGCAAGATCTTAAAGGTTAGCCAATCTAACAGTGATTAATCCCACAATCCTCATTCTTGCTCCATATGCGGCCTCCTTTGTAAATCACTAGCGGGTCTTAAGTGCCACTTAAGATTATCACACAAAGTTCTTAACTGAATCAATTGGTTAAGTTGTAAGATCTTCATACGCCAAAATGACGGGAGAGTCCATTATTATTATTAATATATATATATATATATATATATATATATATATATATATATATATATAGGAAAAGCTGAAAACATCACGAAACTACGGCAATAAATCATGATTTATTTCGACCAGTAAGTCTTATCAGATCGAAGATATAAATGGTATACATTTACAAACAATCGTTTGAATTTTTTATCCAGACATTTTTTTTAAAAAAAGAAAGAGTAATAAAGGGAAAAGGTAAAAGAAAGTCGAGACATCTCAGCTAGAAAATCTATCATGCATTGATAAGTTTGGTGAGAAATATAACATAACACACACACACACACATATATGTATATGTACACACACATACATATATAAACATATATTCTTATATAAAAATAAAGAAGAAAAAATCATGGACAATAAATTGACTGATTGAAAATAAAAGACAAAATGATTGAATATATGATATAAAATAAAATATCAAATATATATATATATATATATATATATATATATATACATACGCACACACATGCATGCATACATGCATATACATATACAACTATACAAATATAAGAAAAGGAGTGAAAACAATAAATAAAAATTAAAAAAATTCAACAACTTAAATTCAGTATCTGGTTTATCTTCATATTTGTAGAAACCAAATATACACATATAAACATAAGCATACGACACATCCACTAATATATATACAAAATCAAATATACCTATATCCATATATATATATATATAAATAAATATATATATATATATATATATATATATATATAAACATCTCCATATAAATACAAATCACATATACATATACATGCATACATACACATTCGAACCAATAAGCACACCTATATATATTTGAACTGACATATTCATATATTCATATAAACACAAAGTAAACACACACTGCTTAAAGATCTCAGCGGAAATTCCTATGTATTTTTTTTTTACTTTTGATATTTACTTTAGGGAAAATGGTTGCTTCGCATATAACGTTTTCGGATTTCCTTATACCTCCAAAGGGCAGTTGTTTTTTTTTTTTTTTTTTTTTTTTTTTGTCTGGATAAATTTAAAGCATTGTTTGTAAATTTATACAATTTATATCTTCGGTCTGATGAAACATACTGGTCTAAATAAATCATGATTTATTGCCGTATTTCCATGGACTCTAATCTTTACCTTGATGTATATTATATTGCTCTGTATTCTATACATAGGCTTCTCTACGGATCTATTTTTTTTAATATTTTATATTAAAAAGAACCACTTGGATTATCCTTTCCAGTTACGGATCTGCTATTATTACCTGTCTGTCTGTCTGTCTCTCTCTCTCTCTCTCTCTCTCTATATATATATATATATATATATATATATATATTAGAGGGGGGATTACTGGTTTTGTTTTGTGTAGTTTACTGGTGGAAAGTCATTTAAGTCAGACAGGGATTTGTCATAAAGTGTTCGATATAAAAAGGTAAGGGTAGAGTGTTAATATCATTTATGTGAGTGGCGTTGTTTCATTCATGCCAACTTCGAAGTTTCGTGAGCGTACTGTTGTAATGCCTACAGCCTGGAAACGTCAACAGCCCTGAAGAGCCAGAGATCCCAACTGCCGAGTAGAGTGAAGGCATTACTAAAAGGAGCTCACAAAACTTCGAAGTCGGCATAGCTGAAACACCCCCACTCAGTTAATAAGCTTCACCGCATTAATTCTTACTTTCTCCATCATTCTCTCTCTCTCTCCCTCCCACTCTCTCTCTCTCTCTCTCTCTCTCTATATATATATATATATATATATATATTTATATTTATATATATATATATTATGAAGTGTTAAATTCGAACATGCATGTTAACCACGACAAAAATGCATATTTGTTTCGATGTCTAATTTAGACCTTTCATCAGGTGATAATAAATGATTTTATTTAAAAACACAATTTATGAAACATCATTTTTTTTTACATATTTAAAAATTTTCCTTAGAAGGCAAAGAAACAAATATATGAAATTTTCCTTAAGATGAATAGAAAGGAAAAAAAACAGATGAAATTACAGTTTATAATAAATAACTATGCCTCTACTCTTGTATTGAGCCTTTTTTAAATTAATTTTATGAACGTTTGAATTTATATTTTCTTCGTTCTTTTGCATTTGTATATATATATATATATATATATATATATATATATATATATATATATATATATATATAATTTCAAAAATCTAACCTTTATTTTATCCACCAGGGTAGATTGTTCATGCCTTTTCTGGATTTCTCAATTTCAGCTTTTTTCCTCTCTATTAACTCAACTCTCCAAATTTTTGTTCACCTATACTGTGGCCATATATTGAACTCACAACTCTTTGGATCATGTCACTCGATTACTTTAACCAACAATTTTATCCACGAGGTCATGTAACAACAGTCCTAAAAATGTAAATAGCGTAAATTGTTACAATACTTCATCTCAGAAATATAGACAAACAAAAGCTTCTTATAATCTAAAAATATTTTCTGGCTTTTAATAAACTGAAAAGGGGTTGATAAGCCGTAAAAAAAACGAATCATTTAAAAGAGTAAGAAGTGGTCAAACAAAACCCATGTTAACGTTCATATTTCTATTCGACTTTTAAGATATGCCCTGACGTATTTACTTTCGAAATTGTTCTGCTGGTCCTGTCGATAGCGAGGGATGTAAAAATCTTGTCGTATCTCTGAAAGCTGAGAACAAGTATTTGTTTGTTTCTTCATATTATTTAATTCATAAACGAGACGATACTGTATCATGATTTCTTGAAGTCTTCAAAAAAAAACAAAAAAAAAATGAAAAATATTTTTAGAAAACATTTCAAGATAAGCGACATTCCAGTCTCGATATAGTTTGCCCACGTATTTTGACGCTTCCCATATTACATTATTGTTAAGAACAGACTCATAATTCATAGGGAGATCATTGTCAGAGAATTATATATTTAGCTGAAGAGTTGAATCTGAGCTGGGAAGTCTGAGATATTGTCGATCTGACACACTAACCAAAATCTGACGAAATGAACAGTATTCATTTAGGAAAAGCTTCTTTTATTTATTTTTTTAATTCTTTCACCCCAAGAAAGGCGATAATGCCACTAGACCACAGGGGATTACTGGGAGTGAAAGTGAAAGAGAATAAAAATGTGGAGGATTGAGAAAAGGACACATAAGGAACAGAGAAGATGGCGGTTGACGTTGTATTTAATTTTTTTAAATTTGTAATTGTCAGGGAAGCAAGAAATAGGAAGGGAGTTCCACAGGTGGGTAGTGCGAGAAAAATGAAACTGTTAAAGAAGAAGTGGTGGTTGCATCTAGCTAGCTCAACAGTTAGACGGTGAGGCCTGGTTGCCAATATAGTCAGTTATGGGGCCATGCGGGATACACACTTAGGCGATCGTATCTTTCCATACATGACGGACGACGCAGATTTTTTCCCCGCAGTAGGTTGCCATTTTTTTCTGTAGTAGACCAGTTTCTATCCTGGGCTACAGAAACTTTTCTGTCCTTTTATTTACCCAGAGCTGGGCGGGGAGGAGAAAAAGAGGATTCATATCTTTCCCAAGGGCATCGAGCACGTAAGTGAATATCAGTCAGTTATGTGCCATGTGTGATACACGCTTAGGCGATCATGTATCTTTCGATACATGACTGACGAGGCAGATTTTATACCCGCAATTGGTTGCCATATCTTTCTGCGATAGACAAGTTGCCATCCAAGGCTATAAAACCCGGTCTGAACTGATATTTACCTATAGCTGACCTTTCCCAAGGGTATTAACACGTAAGTGATTATCAGTCAGTTATGTGCCATGTGTGATACACGCTTAGGCGATCATGTATCTTTCGATACATGACTGACGAGGCAGATTTTTTTCCAGCAGTAGGTTGCCATTTCTTTCTGCGATCGACTAGTTGCCATCAAAGGCTATAGAACTCGGTCTGTGCTGCTATTTACACATTGCTTGGGGGAGGGGAAGGGTTATTAGCACGTAGGTGCATTTTATCCATCTGACTAGAATTCGATCCTGGCTCTCCGATTCCTCAAGCAACAAATACAGTATTCATTTATTATTCATAAATTCATTTATTCTTGGCACCAGCGAAAAAAAATCTCATCAGATGAGTTGCCATCAAAATATTAGTAGAAAAGAGAAAAGGAAGCCGCATCATGTCTGTGAGAAAGTGTCTGAATTGGAAAAGCCAGGTTCGATTTAATTACAGACCATACTTTGGATTTTCTCAAGAATCTCGAGAAGTTCAGCAGAAGCATCAGATATGGAAACAATATTCAATATACATACAAATGGTAATTTTATATCATATGGTTATATCTATACAATATTCATATCTTTACAATATTCAATGTACAAACGAATCGTAATTTTATATCTTACGGTTATATCTATGCAATATTTATATCTAGACAATATTCAATGTACGGACGGATGGTAATTTTATATCTATACAATATTTATATCTTACGTTTATATCTAGTCACTTGAACTGAAAGATGGTGGGACCTTGCCGCCTGTCTACTACAGTGCTTAAGTATTATAAATATCGAGGTAAGAAAAAAGAAATCTCTTCAGAACAATTCCCTCTCTTTATGTGCCGTGACCACCTCAAGACTGTTCAGGATGGTCTCCTCAAGGACGAAGTAGATATTGAAGCAACTGAAATATGGTTCTACGGAGGGGTGACGAGGATATCAGGGGTCGAACATGTGTGCAAGGACGAAGTTTTGTAGTAATTGGAAACAAATGGTAACTATCAGGAAGAGGCAGCTGATATTTCTGGGTGACGTAATGAGGAAAAAGGGCTTGGAAAATCTGATACTCACAGGACAAATTTAGGGCAAGAGGGACAAACGAAAACAATGCATCCATTTTCTCCAGTTTGTCAAGTATGTACGTACTTGACGACCTGAAAAAATGGATGACGGAACAGTCTCTAGAAATAACAAAAAAAAAAGAGATTTTTTTACAGCTGTAAGGAACAGGAATTTGTGCAGAGATATCACGCAACAGTTCAATAGTCTTTTCTTTGTTTCTAATGAAGATTTTCTGTCTTTTAATACATATCTTTGGCTGTCCCAGTGCGCCATCCGATTTCGGTGTTGCATTTTCTGTTCTCAGTAAAAACACGCACCAGATATTTACATTTTTCCGCTTTTTTGATTTTAGCATATCCAATGTTTAATTTGCATTTTGGAACCATCCTTTTGCTAATAACAATGCATTCTGTCTTCTTGCAATTTGTGTTTAGTCCTTTTTTCTCCTTTCCTTCACTACCTTCTGTAGGAGCTTTTGTAATTTACTGTAAATCAGCTATATATATACTTTTCTTTAAGTTAGCTATATAAGAAAAGTCATCATTCTACTTCTGGTGCAGCAGAATCAAACCAGAGATAGGACAAGAATCAAACCAGAGATAGGACAAGAACAGTATGGGTTCCTGAAAGACTGGAACAAGGAATGCAATATTTATGCTCAGAATGTTATCGGAAAGAGCAATACAAATACAGAAGGTCATGTATCTGTGTTTTATAGATTAAGCAAAGGCGTTCGATAAAATATGCCACAAAGATCTGTTGGAACTGCTCAGCAACCTGGCCACAACTGGGAATGGCTTTACAATAATCAATAACTTATTCTGGTAGAAAACTGCCTGTATACGGATAGAAAATGATTTCGGCATTTAAACAAAATTAGAAAGGGCTTTAAAACAAGGATGTGTCTTCTCTTCGAAAATATTCAACCTATACAGCGAGATAATTCAGAGATAATTAGATGTCATACGAGGATTTTACAGAACTCTTATTGAGTAACTGATTCATTAGCTCAGCTAACAGTCGTTACGGCAACGTTAGGTAGAAGCTCCAAAATCTCATATTTTCTAGATTCCGCACAATCTGTTTGTTGTAGAGTAATTTTCACACCGGAAGATTGTATTTCACTAAGTCGGCCCTAAATTAGGTTCGACGTAAAAACGTTAGGAACTTGAAATAATAGTTAATGACGCAGCAATCTAGTTGTGGGGCTCATACTTGAATGTCCGACATCGACTGACTCGCACAACTCCACTGAGCTCCACTGGCGACTGCTACTACTACTACTTATCTGTGGGAGAGTCTATTTACAATAGAAATAGGTACGTTCCGGTATAACACTGTTCGCAAATACGGTTCCTTTTAATAGAAAACATTAACAGATCAGTGAGTTGATTTCTGCGATGCAGGTATCATTTTTGACAGGGTTGCTCCCAAATATTTTAAACTGGACATTTACTCCAGTAGAAGCCTAATCTCGAAATAAAAGCAAATTATTACTGAAAACAATATTTGAATCGTGATAATATTTATCACAAATGATTTTACTGCAGATATGTATTCCAAAAATCAGAAAGAAATGTAATTTCATGTATTTTTCTATAACTACAAATACTATTCAGTTTTTAATGTCCGTTTTAGAATCTAGACTTTTCCAAACTCCTTCCAGCGTTTAGACAGCCTTGTGTCAAAATATTCTGAACTTATTCAGATCATTAGGCAATCATTTTTTTCATCTTGAATAATAAATTCGCTGATGTTTTCAAGGGATCCATTTGTGAGTTATAATGTCCAGCAATTGTCTGATGTTCTTGCAACATTGACTAATACCATTTAAATGGCCGCTGGGATATGCCAGGTATGAATTTACTTTATAGAATGTTCGACTGTTGAGACAGAAGGAATATACCTTTTTGCAGTAAGAGAAATCTATAAAAGTTTTCAATAATTTCTATTTTTGTTAGTGCCTCCATTTTTCAAGTTTTTGCTTAAACAGAAAACAAGAAAAGGTTGTTTATTTGTTTTGTTTTACGGCATATCAGCCTCGATGAGTTATTTAATGCCGAGAAAATTTTCATTGTTGGCAATATTTTTTTCCAAAAATCTATTTCTGTTTTCCTTCAAAAATCTATTTCTGGTAAGAATTTTCCTTTGCTGGTAATATTTGTATTCTTACGTTTAGTACACGTATTTTTTATTTCAATTACTGGCGTTGTTTATTTATTTGTGCAGGATTCCATCCCCGGAATCCACAACAATTATATACTAAACGTTAGTGCTTTACGGTTGTGCGACAAAATAAAGGTATGAATGCAAGTCTTCTCCTTCCGGCTATGAGTTAATTAGTAAGACTTGTATCACTAAGTCATTATTATTTTTTCAAAAAAAATTCTTACAATCTTGAACTTGTTCTGGCTTTAAATGACCTGCAGAGGGTTGATAAACAGTAAGAAACAAATCAACAATTTTTTATTTTTACTGAATGTAGCTGTTATTTTCTATTACTATCAAATAAAAGATCTATATATAAAGTTCTATGACTTCCGTCAGTCTGTGTGTTACACCCCCTAAAATAGCCATACGTTGATTGATCGAAACCAAATTTTAAGGAGAAGTGTAAATAGGTAAGGGGTTACAAAGTGCAGTTAGTTTTTGGGTGCGTAGCTTAGTAGAATCAATTTTCATTATTCTTTTTGGAGACGTTAGAAGCTTCGTTATTTAACATACAAAATACTAAACGATTTTTGAAATAATTTAATGATTAAAATAACAAAAGTTATTAAATAAAAATGCAGTATTGTTTTTTTTGTATATGTTTTCTTTAAGTTTTATATATAAGAATCTAATTTCCTGTTCACGCTGCGTTTGCGAGAACTATAAACAAATCACGAGGCCAAACGATGCAAAATGTTGGAATTTTTGCTCCAGAAAGAAATATTTCCGCATGACGATTTGCGCATTGTATGTTCAAAAATCAGAAGTCCTAAGAGTTTATTTTCCGCTATTAAAAAGAAAAAAAAAAGAAATTTTCTGAAAAAAATATTATTTGCTTTGAAGTCCTATTAAATTAAATTAAATTAAAGAATATTTACATTATTTAATTTATTCGGATTGTTATCCTCATTACTATATTCACAACGTTTCGGCCGTTATACGCCCAGTCCTTCTTCAGGTGATTGAAATTTAGAACCGAGCCCTTTATTTCGTCGACCGGGGTAAGTTGTTCTAGTTCCACGTACCATGCCTCTTCCAGATGTCTCAGTTATTTCCCTTTAACTCAACTCCCCAATTTTTCTGGTTCGCCACTGCTGTAGACTGGTATTGAAATCAAAACACTTTGGGTCTAGTCACTGGACCTAACCAACTTCTTTATTCACTTGGCCATGTGTCCTTGAGGACGAAATAAATGTTTCGACTCGAAATTCAAAACACCTGAAGAAAACCGGAGCGTACAACGGCCGAAACGTTGTGAATATGGCAATGAAGATGTGGATAACAATTCGAATAATGTAAATAATGCAAGTAATCATAATACCTCATTTCAGAGATATAGTTTGAAATTCCAACCACCTGAAGAAAGCCGGAGAGTACAACGACCAAAACGTTGTGAATGTGGCAGCGAAGATGAAGATAACAGTCTGAATAATGTAAATAATGTAAATAATCATAATACCTCATCTCAGAGATAAAAATAAAACATATACATTAAGGAAATTATTAAACCAGGAAGTAGGATTTTTGTCGAAGTATTTTTCCAAATAAATAAACATATTCAAATTCCATCGATTGTTTTGCGAAATTGAACGAAAAGTTGAGTTTGTAAATCTCAACAAAAATGTTAGCCATGACGTCAACAATATTAAATACTATGCTGATTTTGACATTTTAAATCTATTTTTACATGTTGGATGAATCTAATATATTTGTATTTTCTACTAGTCTGTTTTGGATGGAGTTTAGTTGGTTTACGTGTGTGTTTAAATAAGTCTTAATTGAAATATAGTCCGGTAGATGTAACGTGAGTCGGCTAGATAGGCCTGTAGTAATACGGTTAATTTAATTATGCACACGAAAAGATACCAAACGCCATCCCAAACGTACTAGAAAAAATGTTAGCGATAACTTCAACAATACTAAATACTGTGAGAATTTCAACACGCGTCACGTGTTGCAAAAATTTCTATAAACATAAAAATAGCGTCAGTATGTGACTGAAGGAAATTTAGTAATTTTTCAAAGGTTAAGATATGTTTTTGATTTCGTCCACAGGTCGACATCTACGTTGCTCTTTTTTTTTCTTCTTTTTTTTTTTAAATAGATATTATATTTGTCTCCTACGGCATTGACGCAATTCGTAGTTTCGTAACAATAACTCCGTTATCAGCGGCCAGTCTTGCGCGGAAAGGTAAATGCATTCTAGTTAACTCATACTTGAGCGTTATCAGTTAGATTCGGCTTTTGGCCTGGGAAAACGTTGCGAAAGGCCGAGCTTGGCAAGGACAGAATGGCTTTGTTGCAAATTAACGTTCAACTGATGTTAGAATTTGGGAGACAGATTAGAAAAGCTAATTATGTAGATAGGATTCTGGAAAGATTTTTGGTTGCTTGCTTTTGTTTAGCGGCATATTGACGCCTCTATGGGTTATGCAATTCTGAAAACTAAATATGAGAATTCAAATATTCAAGGGAAATTATAATTTATTTAATGATTAAATTATAATTTATTTAATGATTAAATTATAATTTATTTAATAATTAAATTATAATTTACTTTATGATTAAATTATAATTACTTAGCTACATATTTTTAATAAATAATCTTACAAAATAAAACAAGATGCGAAAATTCAATTCTCCTTAAAGATTAATCATATGGAATTGTTTTTTTGTTTTTTGATAATTTATACCATATCTTCAATTTTACTATAAAATCTCCTAATAGTCACTTTTTGTAATAAAAATGTATTGTTGGTAATTTTATTGTAAAATGCGTTATTGGTATTTTTTTAATAAAAATCTATCACTAGTACTTTACTATAAAAATGTATTTTTATACTTTCCTAGTGTTGTTTTTTGCTTTGTATTAGGTTGGTGCAAAAATAATGACGTAATAATGTCGTTGACTACGTCAAAAAACGGCATTCTTACGTCATTATTTTTGCACCAACCTAATATCATATTTGTCAATAACCGGTGTTACCATTTCGAATCAAGATCTTTCTGGGAACGACACCAAATAAGAGGTGGATTCACACTCCTTAAATATATATTTTGTAAATTATTTCCCGTCATTCATTGTTTTATATTGTAAACGTTGATATTTTCAGTTCTTTTTTCGTGCCAAAATTGTGATTTTTTTTTTTGGGCAATGTACTCCACATCGTCAGTTTTACTATAAAATATACTGATGGCCATTTTACTATAAAATATGTTGTTGATAATTTTACTATAAAAATGTATTGTTGTTTTTTTTTTTATAAAAATATATTAGTGGTATTCTTAAATAAAAATAAATTTTTATACTTTCCCAGTGTTTTGATTCTTGCTTGGGGTCGGGTCACTATTTGCCCATAACTGGAATCCTAAATGGTGCTACCACCCCGGGTCAGGATGGACCAGGAACAGCAGCAATTAAGAGGTGGTTCCACGCTTCTCAAAAAATATTTTTTTTATTATTTCCCGTCATTCATTGTAAACTTTGATATTTTCAGTTCTTTTGTAGTCTTAAAATGAACTTTAATATTACCTTTCTTTTACATTCAAATTGCATCCTTTTAAAAAGACTCTGGGTAATTTAGTAGCAGACAATTGAAAGGGTTAAGTCATTAACTGATTTGTTTTTACGACTTATCAATCTTTTACCACTTATCAGTGGGTTATATTTTTTACAATAATGTTGGTTGGCTATTTTTGAATATCGGTATATCAATAACTTCATGGGTTTTTTAATGCCGGGATATAAATATGAACATTCAAATTTTATAATATATCCAAATGAATGAGAGTATTTCATGATTAAATTACAATAACTTAGCTGCATTTATAAAAAATAATCTTAAAAAAATCAAAGGAGATGCGAAAATGTGTTTCTTCTTAAAAGAAATGAGATTGAGAGTAATAAATTGCTTTTTTTTTCATTTATTTTATTTTTTTGACATTGTCATATCTTCAGTTTTGTTTGTTTTCTTTAACGGTATATCAACACCTTATGGGTCATTTAAAGCCGAAATTTAAATTTCTTGGGAGATTTGAAGCAATAAAAATAAGGATATTCTACTTCATGTAATGCTTAGTAATTTTGTCTGGCTAGACCATTTACGACTGAGTCGTCAATTCCATCCTCACAAGGTGCTCTACACTTTCGGCATTGTGCCACACCTAAGCTACACTTAGAAAATTATTAGGCCACTTTGACGTGATGAAATGGTGAGGAAGTTTGTCTCACTAGATCGATTATGACTGAGTAGTGAGTTAGATCCTCACTTGGGGCTCCAAACTTTCGGCCTTGTGCCATGTTTATCACACACTTCAAAAATCATTAGTTGCACATTGAGGTTGTGTAATGGTTAACAAGTTTGTCTAGCTAGATCAGTTATGATTGCACTTTCTTTGTGTATAGTCATGTACGTCTGCATTTTATAAAATGTTTTGAAAATACGTATGTGCTTGTATATTTGCCTATTTTTTTGTTATGTGGCAATACATACATACATACATACATACATACATATATATATATATATATATATATATATATATATATATATATATATATATCAAGTATATGATTGGTGTATACGGAATAAATTTCAATAACCAAAAATTACTATTCTTAAAAGAGTGCTCAATACAGAGTAGAGCGAATATAATTATTTATTTGAAAATTATAACATAAATATGTTATAAAATCACTACAAAAATAGCCATTTTGTTTCAACATCTCTAATGTCTTATCAAGTGATGATGTAGATTGTAGAATAAAGGTTTTAAAAGGTTCAAATTAATTAAACACCCCTCGTAAGGGGAAACGCTGTTACATGAGCTGAAATGACCAATCAAAATACAAGTATACGAGAATTCAAAAAAAGTAAGCTTATAATAACTATTAAATGCTTTAAAATGGGTTTATACTAAACTAGAATTTATCCTAACTAATAAGTATTAAATTGTACGATAAAATTTGAAATTAAAATTAAAAACTACCCATTTCAAAATTGTAAATTTAATCTCTGTTAACTTTAAAATTTTAAAATTATTGAGGAAAAAAGAAAAAAATACATATGTTATTCTATTTATTTTGTTTCTATTGAAATTACGTTGGAATAAACGTTAAGATCGACTGCCCTTAACTTAATGACAACATGGATACAAATGTAGACATGGGATTATAACATCTTGCGTAAGACAATACAAACACAATCAGATTATAATACATAAGCACGCAGACATATTTAGATATATATACACACAAAAAAAAATTAACTGAAGATGTTAACAAGATTGGTTTTGCTGCTTTTAAACTACAATTTTCCATGTCTGATGACCCATATTTTCTATGAAAATTTCTTGGACGTTCAGTCCGGTAGATGTTGTTAATACTGTTTATTATAAACAGGGCGTTTACTTAAATATTTGTGTCAATATAAATAACGTATAAAAATAAAATTTATTAAAATATTAAAAAAATATTATATTAAAATAATTGTCGGAATTTGTCCATTCTGTAGTGTGTGACGTCATATATATATATATATATATATATATATATATATATATATATATATATATATATTGTGTATTTAGGCAGCATTTTTCATTAGCGCATGTTTCATTAAATAATATACACAAGTTTTGTCTATTTATTTTAAGTAAATTCCTTTCATATTGTCTGATAAGCTTAGTAACGTTATCATTAAAAGACGAAAGAAAATCACCATATTGATATATGTTTTTTTAATCCTATCTAAGCTTTCGGCTTACATAAGCCATTATCAAAACGACAATTACATTTCAACATATTAACCAATAGATGGTCAAAACAATAATGATAGTCTATTTTTGTTGCAGAGTGAAAGATTTTAAAAGACAAACTTGTCTATATTATTTAATGAAACATGCATCAATATATATATATATATATATATATATATATATATATAGTTAAATAAAATGAACAATAACCTGTTCTTGGTACATACATATGAAAATTACTTAGGTTACATATATTTAAAATAAATAAATAAATTTAATAAATAAAGTTTACTAAATCCGAGAAATGACTTGGCTAATTTTGTAGTAAGTTCCATTAATATTACTAAAATAATATTTTAAAATATAAAGGTTTAAAAATTGTAATTTACATATACTTGGATATTGAAAAATAATTTTATACTATGAGTAATATAAAGTAATATAGTCTAATATAACTACAATGAAAATATTTCAAAAAGTTTAAAGTTTATATTTTAAAATTGAAACTAAAATTAAAGTTAAATTGAATGAATTCTAACCTAAATTTCTTTTAAATAATACTACGCACTAAAAAAAGAATCCCAAAAAAGCAAATATAGTAAAATAAAATTAATATGAAATGCCATAAGATGTAAGCGTTTTGAATGACCCATGAAATTTTGTATTACATGAGAAACATTATATCACTAGGTTTATATATATATAAAAAAAAAAAAAAAATGTAACCTCATATACATACTTCCATCTTGAATTAATACATAAAGTTTACTAATTCTGAGAAATGACTTAGATAAGTCTGGGCCATTAATATTATTAAATAATATTAAATTAAAAGTTTAAAATTGTAATTTACATATACTTTGATATGAAAAATTTTTTACTTACTATGAGTAATTATCCTTCTGTTATAAAGTAATATAGTCTAAATTAAAACTAACAATGAAAATATTTTAAAATTTTAAAGTTATAATTTTAAAATTGAAATTAAAATTGTAGTAAAATAAAATGAATTCTAACATGTTATTTATACATACATATGAAACTTTATTAATTAGGTTACATATATTTGAAATAAATAAATTAATTAATTAATAAATAAATAAAGTTTTAAATCTGAGAAATGACTTAGCTAGTTTTGTAGTAAGTGCCATTAATATTACTTAAATAATATTTAAATTTGAAAAAAAAAAAAAAAAAAATTTATATATATTTGATATGGAAAAATAATCTTACTTAATATGAGTAATTTTCCTTCTGTTATAAAGTAATATAGTCTATTAAAACTAAACAATGAAAATATTTTAAAATTTTAAAAGTTGTAATTTTGAATTTGTAATTAAAATTGTAGTTAAATTGAATGAATTCTAACCTAAATTTCTTTTAAATAATACTACACGCATTAAAAAAAGAATCCAAAAATAACACCTATAGTAAAATAAAATTAATATGAAATACCATAACATGTAAGCTTTTTGAATGACCCATGTCCTCAGTACTTACATGTGAAATATTATAATAATAGGTTTATATATAAAAGAAAAGTTTACTGAATCAGTGAAATTAAGTAACCATTTCTGCTGTCATAGTCATATACAAAAAAAAAAAAAAAAAAAATGTAACCTCATATACATACTTAAACTTAATGTTAAAATAATCCTACATAATATAATGGATTCTAATACATTTAACTGTTCTTAAAAAGAATATAGTAAAATAAAAATTAAAAAGGAAAATATTTCAAATCGTAGTTAAATAAAAGTACAAAAAAAAAAAAAAAAATCTTTAATTTTAAAAGAGGACGTTGAAAATTTTTTACCGTTAACAATTTTTTTTTTTTTTTTTAAATTCAGACGACATCCATTCAACTGACGTCAGGTTTCAGTGTAAAATACATCCTCACCCCTTACCAAAATGTAGCTAATAACTGATACAATGATACTGTCATAAGGAAAATCTAGACACCCCGTGTTCAATTTGAGTAGAATATTATGTAACCATGGAAACGTGATTTTAGCTGTGTATTTAAAACCCGGTAAATTTTAAAAGTTACTCCAAAATTCGCTTGAAGATGAAATGGAACTAATGCTTTTAATTTATTTGCAAAAATAAAATTAGGGGTTTTTAGCTTCTATTTTTGAAACATGGTTGGAACTGTGTAGCGAAAATAACCATATTTTAAATCAATTAATTTATAATATTAATGCTCTGTAAATTTACATTGAGCACTATTTTGTAAAAATAAAATATCTATAAGAACACCGGATTTTATATCTTACTGTTCTTTCTTTTTATTTATATATATATATATATATATATATATATATAATATAAAAGATGAAACTCTTTGCTCGGTCTCACGTTGACTGCTGACCTGAGATGGAACAAATACATTGAGTCTGGTTTTGCCTCGTCCACCGCAAGGAAAGTTGGAAATGCCGCGATTTTTTTTCTTCAGGAATCGATCCTCCAGATCTACAAATCAACAATGCGCCCTTGCATGGGTATTGCTGCCATATGGTCTGGTGCCCTTCTGTTTGCCTCAGGGTTCTTGATAGGCTCCAGAGGCGGATATGCAATATAATTGGCTCTGTTCTGGCATCTCGTCTACAGTCTTTTCTCACAGACGCGCAATCGCCTCCCTCTGTCTGTTCTACAAATACTTTCATGGTAATTGCTCGGAGATGCTGCATTCGCTGGTTCCCAGATTTCATGAGTTCAAGCGCCCTCACGAGGCTGGCATCCCGCTCTCACCCTTCACTGTCGAAACTCTTAAATGTAGCCGTCTCTTCTACTCTAATAGCTTCATGTCTCGCACCTCTCGCCTTTGGAACTCCTTCCCTATTCCAGTTTCCCTGAGAGCTATAATCTAAGCTATTCAAGTGTAATGTCAATCGACATCTCCAGTTGCCTTGATCTATCCACTACCCTTCTCCTCATACCCTCTTCTATCACTCCTATCTGATCTCGCACTATATTTTCTGTAACCCCTTGCGTCCTAGTGGTTCCCCGGCTTGCTTGGGGTGAAATGCTTAAAAAAAAAAAATTCTTAACCATAAAATAAGTTTGTTTAAAAAAACAATGTACTTAAATAACAATAACAATCATAACATTTCATTACAATTACTTACTATTATTTCTTACTATTAGATACTATTCTGTGCTTGCTTTATAAGATTTTTAGGCACAAAATATGTACGGATGTACGTGTTGGAAGTAGTCGATGGAGAAAATGGAATTGGTGAACTGAGTTCGAATCCCAGCCCAGTCTGTTATGTTCGACGTTGCACATTTGCCCTTGCGAAAAGCATGAACCAATGTCTTCGCTTCCACCAGCCGGGGAGAGTGTTCTGCCTAAATGTAAAAGTACGTCAGTTCATAAAATAATACTGTTTTTTTAAGCATAGCTTAGATATGGAAAAAGGGCGAATGTCTTCGGCACACAGTGAGGATCGAACTCACTTTCCGGCCGTAACTATTACGGCGTGACAAGCTTGGTAAGCATTAAATCCCACCGATGTGTCCCACCAGTCCAGAAAAGAATGTGATGTGCACAAAAACGTGTCAAAGTCTACGGGAGAAATGTCCACTATCTTTCAAAATATTTTGTATCATTTCACAGACATGGGGAGCCATGGCCAGCTTCGTTGAAGACATGCGACATTAGAAAAAATGTAAAAGTAAAAGTTGTGCCACATCTAAGTTACGCTTAGAAAACCACCCCATACACAAACGCATATTTGACTCTATCACATGTCAGGCGAGAGTGGTCGACATTTTGACATATGAACACCTCTTTAGCTATTTAACGTGGAATTTTTTGCAGGAAGAACTAAGTACCAAATTCACTTCTAATGGGCAACCAAAATAACCGTGCAAACGGTTACCCCAGTACCTAGATGCGTCTCAATTTAAGGGATTTCTGTAAATTCTATTAACCGTTAATAGTGAAAATAAAGAAGGAAGTCGAAGCGACGGAGATGTGGTTCTACAGAAGGATGGCAAGTATATCATGGACAGAGCATGTAAGCAATGATGAGGTCTTAGAGAAGATCCAAACAAGGAGGAGGCTTATACTTAACATCAGGAAGAGGCAGTTGAAGTTTATGGGACACATAATGAGGAAGGAAGGCCTGGAGAATCTGATAGCCATGGGTCGAATAGAGGAAAGGAGAGACAAGGGAAAACAACACGTGCGGGTTTAAGCAAGGGGATGACAGAATGTGGTCCCGTGAGGGGGGGGGCAGATGGAAGGAAATTGTTGAGAGCTGTAAGGGATAGGATGAAGTGGAGAGCCATGATCGCCTACGTCCTGAAAGGACACGGCACATAAAAAGAAAAAAGAAAGTGAAATCTTATTATATTCATAATCACTCAATCATCCAACCCTTGTAAACAATTGTCAAGAATATGGCATTGAATTTGAATTTTTCACGTAACTAAACATACATATATTTTCGGTTAACCAAATTCGAAATAAGGTGGGTAGGGTTGTTTGAGTGATGCGGATTTTAGTAGCATCTTGTATTTTTTCGAAGAACTCCAGCAATAAGACAACAGATGTTGAATGTTTGTTTAATAGATAACGAGTCTTTGTTCTTATTCTTCACCAACGTTTCATTTTTCACTTAACACAAAACAGATTTTATACGAAATGTTTACCTCCAGATAACAATGGCCCTTAATCTTATTCGGACAATGAGTCATTACATAGCAAAGAAGAAAAAATATTGGTGCTGTTGTAAGAAGGAGAAGAAGAAGAAAGAGAAAAAGCAGTAGTAAGATAGAAGAAGAAGAAGAAGAAGAAAGGAAGAAAGAAAGAAATGGAAGGAGAAAAAGAAAGAGAAGAAGTAGTAGTAGTAGAAGAAAGAAGAAAAGGAGGAAGAAGAAAAGAAGAAAAGAAGAAGAAAATAAAAAGAAGAAGAAACGGAAGAAGAGATGAGAAGAAGAAGAAAAATAGAAGAAGAAAGAAAGAAAGAAAGAAAGAAAGAAAGAAATGGAAGGAGAAAAAGAAAGAGAAGAAGTAGTAGTAGTAGTAAAAAGAAGAAGAAGAAGAAGAAGAAGAAGAAGAAGAAGAAAAGAAGAAGAAAAAAGAAAAGGCAGAAGAGAGGAGAAGAAGAAGAAAAGAGGGACGAAGAAGAAAGAAAGAAAGAAAGAAAGAAAGAAAGAAAGAAAAAAGAAATGGAAGAAAAGAGGAGGAGAAGAAGAAAAGAGAGAAGAAGGAGAAGAAGAAGAAGAAGAAAAAAGAAAGAAAGTAAGAAATGGAAGAAGAAGAAAAAGAAAGAGAAGAAGAAGAAGGAGTAGTAGAAGAAAGAAGAAAAGGTAGAGGAAGAAAGAAAGAAAAAAGAAATGGAAGAAGAAAAAGAAAGAGAAGAAGAGGAAGGAATAGTAAAAGAAAGAAGAAAAGGAAGAAGAAGAAAGAAAGAAAGAAAGAAATGGAAGAAGGAAAAAAAGAGAAGAAGAAGGAGTAGTAGAAGAAAGAAGGAAAGGAAGGAGAAAGAAAGAAATGGAAGAAGAAAAAGAAAGAGAAGAAGAAGAAGAAGAAAGAAAGAAAGAAAGAAAGAAAGAAAGAAATGGAAGAAGAAAAAGAAAGAGAAGAAGACGAAGTAGTAGAAGAAAAAGAAAAAAGAACAAGAAGAAAGAAAGAGAGAAATGGAAGAAGAAAAAGAAAGAGAAGACGAAGTAGTAGAAGAAAGAAGAAAAAGAAGAACAAGAAGAAAGAAAGAGAGAAATGGAAGAAGAAAAAGAAAGAGGAGAAGAAGAAGAAGAAGAAGAAGAAGAAGAAGAAGAAGAAGAAGAGAAAAAGAAGACGACGAATAAAAGGAATAAGAAGAGAGGAGAAGAAAAAGAAGAAAAGAGAAAAAAGAAGAGAGAATAATAATAATAATAATAATAATAATAAGAAGAAGAAGAAGAAGAAGAAGAAGAAAAAGAACATGAAAAGAAAACGAAGAAGAAGAAGGAGAAGAAGAAAGAAAGAAAGAAAGAAAGAAAGAAAGAAAGAAGATGTGAACACAGATGAAAAAGTAAAGGTGAAAATAAAGGACGTAAGATTAAAGAAAGTGATGAATAAGACCGCGCAGAAGAAAGAAAAAAGGAGTTGAAAGGCAGAGGGAAATATAGAAAGAAAGAAAGAAGGAAAGAGATAAAGAATAAATGAATGATTGTATGTATGAAAGGAAAGAAACGAAAGAAAAAAGAAGGAAAGAAAAAGAATTTCGGTGGTTTCAAAGACAACTGAGGTGACAGCTCGAAAGAAAGAAAGAAAGAAAGAAAGAAAGAAAGAAAGAAAGAAAGAAAGAAAGGAGAAAGAAAGAAAGAAAGAAGGAAGGAAAAAGAAAGAAAGAAAGAATAAGAAATGATGAAAAAACTGTATAAAAGAAATATGGAAAAGGAGGTTGAAAAAGTGAAAAAAGAAAGCGAGGGAAATGAAAGAAAACCAAACGACCAAGTAAATGAAAGATAAAACGAATTCAAAGAAAGTCGAAAATAAAGAAAAAAAATGGAAGGAGGAATAAATTGAAAACACGTAAAGAGAAAAATAAGGACGAACTAAAAAGAAAGAGTTAAAAAAAGCTGAAAGTTAGATGGCGAAAATGAAAGAAAAACGAAAGAGAAGAAATAGGAAGAAAGATCGAAAGAAAGATAAAAAGAAAGAACAAACGAATATTTTGGCGGTAAATGTAAAAAAAATAAAAAAGTAAACGAAACCGTGAAAAGAAAAAAAAATGAAGGAAAATACGAAAAAGTAAGAACTACAACAACAACGAGGAAGAGCCGGAAAAGAAGGAAGAGGAAAAAGTCTTTGACATTATCCAGAAGCGGCGTACCAATTCTAAAATCATAGATGTCCCAATCTATTTCTCTTTCTCATCAAAATTTCTTCCGGCTGATAAGACGATTTGTCTGTTTCTTTTAATTTATTTTATTACCGATGAGCTATTTGTGAAACCCGTATTATCACGATCAACGTTTATACATTGTAATATCACGAGGAGAATTCTCTTTCACCAATGCGTCTGGAAACACTCAGGTATTTCTGCTGATCTTCAAAACACTATAAATATTGATTGATTGATCGATTGATTGAACGATATATTCATTGATATATTTAAAAAAAAAATAACTGTTAATTTTTTTTTTCAAATTGATCAAATACTTCATTATGTATTGAGGTTCCCATAGTAACGACATTTCCTTACATAACAATAACAGATAATGCTCCCGTAAAACCAGTGAAATGTCAACAGGATTATAAAATAATCAACAGATTTTTACGAATTTCATCTTTACATATTTTGGTGGAATATTGCACATCAGTCTTACACCATATATCTTTTTTCTTCACCTGGATATGTATTAATGTTAATATAAATTGGTTTCGGTCTATTTTAGACCATCATCAGGACATATTCATTAAACATAATTAACATTAGAACATATAAAATTATGTTTATATGATGGTCTAAAATATCGACTTTATATTAACATTAATACATATAATATATAAGATATATTTTTCTTCATACTGTCGGATCTATATCCATATATTGGCTTTATATATATATATATATATATATATATATATATATATATATATATGTTTATTCATTCTTTTTATAGATACAAATATTTAAGTAAATGCTCTGTTTATAAAAGAATGTATAAACATAAAAATTTTGTATCTTTGTCCATTTCATAAAGTGTGACGTCATTTGTTTACATTTGGATACGCCATGAGAAGATATGAATGTACATGAGAGAATCATGGAAGATTGTTAAGTTTAAATACAGTAAATTCGACCATGCTGGCCGAACGCTCCTCTGTGGCCAAATCGGTTAAAGGCACGTCAAGCTAAATGACGGTGCCGTATAGGGTACAGGTTCAAATCCTGTCGGAGGACGAATATTTTCTGTGAAAATTTCTCGGACATTCAGGCCGGTAAATGTTATCTATTATAAACAGAGCATTTACTTAAATATTTTTTATCTATAAAAAGAATGTATAAACATAAAAAAATGTCTTTTTATTTTTTTATATATATGTGTGTGTGTGTGTGTATATATATATATATATATCATGTAACATCATAATGATCCATCCAACAGAGTGCGTAATAATGAAAGAACCACTAAACAAATTGTTTCTTTTTACCAGTTTTTCAGATAAGATGTTTAGCCATCTTTGTTGTAAGAATCACTGAAAACTCCATTTCAGTTATTCAGCTAAAAAGAGAACAGGTTAAAATCGTTTTGTGTCAGACCCACTGTTTTTCCAACTGAACAATGGTGAGAGGGAAAAAGATCATTCAATCCATAAATAATGGTACCACCAACATTCATACTCTGGCTTTCATCTTCAACGTCCAAGGGAATGGTGAATACGTTTAAAAAAGGGGCCAATAATAGAGAGGAAAACTGGATCAGGAGGTCACAATCACAAGAGGGATCATCATTTCAACTTGGAGCTGTTAGCTATTCAACTTAGATTAATTATTCCAAACAGCAGTGAAAAAAATACTTGAAAATGACATCGTACCTGAAACATGTCAGACATCTTCTTACGCCAAGATAGAAAGTTAGCAGATTAGATAGGGCGAAAACACCTTGAATAAGTTGGAAAATGATCCTGGAATATGTATATGTCATTTTCGCTTACGATCGATTTCATCACGATTCGTATGTTAAGTTTGAAGAGTAATTGCACATTCTTATTGCTCAACGTTGAATCCAGTAGTGTTATAAAAACTTCGGAAAATTCTAGTAAGATATCTTTAATCATTTCTAAGATACAACGTTTCAGAAGTTAATCTAACAGTTGAACAATTCTGCTGTCGCACGATTTGGCCAATTTTACTGTTACACTTGGTATATATATATATATATATATATATATATATATATATATATTTGTCTGTGTGTGTGCGTGTGTATGTTGGATAAAAAATAGAGCTTTAAGGTATGCTATATTCAGAGATAGAGCGTATGTAAGTATAAGAAAAGACCCTAAGATCAACATCGAGCAGCGACTGTCTGTTTCATACTTGAAAGTAGTCCCCCGGCAATGTGGGCTATCTTTTTACTCGTCTATTTATATATGCTGAACAACGGTTTATTATGGGTACTATTGTTTATTGCATTATCCTAACGGTTATCGGGTAGACCTATTTGAGTAAAAAATAATCGTGTACCTGGATGCAGTTATTTGTAGTTATTTTATAGTGTTCATTGTTAACATCATTAGCTATTTATTACTTAATTATTTATTGTTGAATTGTATTATTACACTTAATTGTATATTACTGTGCAGTCATAGTTTGTTAATTTGTTTTTTATTTACGTAATTTGTTTATTTAGATATTTTATATATTTTAATTTCTTTCGAATTTCGTTATCTTTGTTTTTTTTCTACATCCGGCGTGTGAAAGCAAGAGCCATACCCTGCCTTCATCAGAGGATAACCAGGGGAGGTAACAGTTTGGGTAGCTAAGGCGATACTGCCACCCCTGGCGCCACCAAAAGATTTTGGCACCAGATAGAATATCTTTGGTGAAGACGTGTCAGTTTAAAGTATTGGCTTTGTCTAAAGCTTTTTTTTTTTTGCTTTATCTGCGCTGTATATATATATATATATATATATATATATATATATATATATATATATAATTTTTCATGATTATCTCTATTGAACAGCACTTTGAAATTGTACTCTGAAATCCAAACTAATTGTACAAATAAAATGGCTGAATTTAGTCAGCATGCAGTTATCTCCTGCAAGATTTCTTTTCTGCCAAGAGATTTGTGTAAGTTGTCAAAGAATTTCTGAAGGCAAAACACCATTTTCAATTAGGTGCATGGTAACGGTGCCAGTGTGTTTTATCCTGGCGCAAATAGGAATCAGAGGAAAATGTATTAGAATGTCTAAGATTTTGAATGGAGCTGGTAAAATGCCAAAAATGGCAGGCTGACTTCATTATCTTTCTCCGGCTTCACTATCTTAAGATGGCGTATGCGGGTGGATGTTAAAGTTTGTTTTTGCGGACGAAACATCGTATTAAATACAAGGATACTCTTGCATTTGTTAGACACGTACGCATTCAGTATACACATTGAGCTGGTATTCAATACAGTCACGCACTCACACACGCACACACATACACACACACACACGCGCGCACGCGCGCAGAGTGTGCGATGGATAAATTGTTGCCTTTTACATTTTAAATTCCGCGCATGCGCGTTGTTTGCTTTTGATTTTGTCGAGTATAGTAGGGTCAGTTGGGCAACGTCTATGAGAAAAAATAGCAACATGGCGCAATTAACTCCGACTGAAATTTTGGAATTATTATGGTACGGCACCTCGGAAAATTCACTCTGAGCGTTCAAATAAGAAAAAAAAAATACAGCTGAATTTGTTGGTGAGAGCCTCAGACTTAACATGGAGACCCACATCAAGTGCCTTGAGGAGGTAGTGCTGTTCTGGGTCAAGTAGGCGGCTGCTAGAAGACCCTATTTCTGGCAACTCGACTTTGCACCATGGCCCACAAGCAGGAGTACCCAATCATGACTGTTAGACAATTTCTGCGACCAAATCACCCCTTACATCTGGTCACCTAACTCCCCAGATTGCAATCCCCTTGATTATCATGTGTGGGACACAGTTAAGCGAGAGACCAAGAAAACTCCTTTTAACACCAAAGATGACCTGGTGATGATTATGGCAGCATTCACCAACTTAAAGGAAACCCTCTAAAAGAGTTACAGGAGATTCCGAAGTCGTCTGGAGAGCGTGGTTGAAGCTAATAGAGGTTTTACGGAATAAATTTACTCTTTATTATCCTAAGATATTTTTGTATAATTCTGATAAATATATCTGTTAAAATGAGATTTCAGTGTTAATTTAAATTCTTGCGTCATTTCAACGACAATTTATCCATCGCAACCTGTACACACACACACACACACACACACACACACACACACACATATATATATATATATATATATATATATATATAGAGTATTTAAAGACGCCTGGCAAAGTACTGCGATTACGATTATTTTTTGATTTTTCTTGTGTTCACATGAATTTAAGCGCGTTACTAGATTTGAATCTAGGTCCCACCCGTTTACTGCTGAAATGACTAAATGCATCAGCAACGTTTAATCCATGAGTTTTTTTTTTTCACTTCCCGCCTGTGAAACTCCCTTCCGTTTACTTGCTTCCCTGATAAGTACAATCTTCAAAAAATTAAATGCGACGTTTATCACTATCTTCTTGAATTCAGTTCAACTTTTGTCTTTTCCTCAACACTCCCAATATTCATTAATTTCTCTCTCTTTCACACCCTGTAACCCCCCCCCCTGCATAATAGTGGAATTTCCACCTTGCTTGGGCGAGTAAAATAATGTGTATTATTTCTGGACATAAATTCTGTAAAACTTATCCAAATATTCTGAATTTCTGAGCATTTTCGTCTTTGCTGTTATCTAGGGCTTTTTTTGAAATCTGGATTTTTGGATCTTTTTTATGTATCTAGAGTCATAGGAATGCTTTATTTTCAAATCATGCGAAGCACATTGTTGCCGTGGCCATAGCTGATCTTACTGTGTGTTGGCTTTTTTCTTCTGTTATTAGCTCTTTCATTACTTTTTGTCTTTTTTTTACATGCAGATGAGGTTTTTATCCTTGTATTTTCTACAGGTATGCTGCAGGTTGGTTTCCTTGTGTGTTTAAATGAATCTTACTTGAAGTATGGTTAGATAGGTGTAACGTGAGTTTTCGAGATAAGCATGTAGTGGTATGTCCTATATAATTATTCATGTTTGATTTGGTTCAATCACGCATCCATAGATTCTCAGTGTTGATCAGTGTCCACTTTCATATATAAAACACAAATATATTAAAGAAAATTGTTCTGTTGTCCATGGATTTAAGGGCAGTACTAGATTGGTATCTGTCTTATCATTGTAGTGTAAAAATTCTAATCATCACTTATATTAGTTTCTTTATTTCGTATTTTTCGCTTTGGGACTTCCATTTTCATGCTTTCCCGTCAAATATAATCTTCTTTGCGTCTGTCTCTTTGTCTGTCTATCTATCTATCCCAATCTTTCAATATCTATCTATCTATCTATCTATCTATCTCAATCTTTCAATATCTATCTAGCATGCTCACTAGCTAGCTATCGCAGTCTTTCATTATCTATCTATCTATCTATCTATCTATCTATCTATCTATCTATCTATCTATCTATCAATCTTTCAATATCTATCTATCATGCTATCTATCTATCTATCTATCTATCTATCTATCTATCTATATATCTAGCAAGCTAGCTAGCTAGCTATCCCAGTCTTTCAATATCTATCTATCTATCTATCTATCTATCTATCTATCTATCTATCTAGCAAGCTAGCTATCCCAGTCTTTCAATATCTATCTATCTATCTATCTATCTATCTATCTATCTATCTATCTATCTATCTCAATCTTTCAATATATCTAGCATCACTATAGCTATCTATCTTTCATTATGTTTATCTATCTATCTATCTATCTATCTATCTCAGTATGTTCAGATCTATCTATATATATATCTATCTATCTATCTATCTATCTATCTAAATATCCTTGTGTGTGCGAGCAAATGTGAGTGTGACGCTTTAATGTCCATGTTTATTTTCAAAAATCAATTAAAAGTCACTTTCCCCTCTCAGTTCCATTTTATCTTGTTTTTCACTCACACTTTCTGGCAATAAAGTTTAACAATATCTACAAGTCAAATTACTTCGCGTTTACCTTGTGATGAGCCAAACTGAGGCCCCACATTGCAGGGTGTGTCTGGCGCCTACTGCGACCGTAAATTACAAACACCATTCGCCAGGTTGGAGGCCCAGTATTGACTAGAAACTTGCCAGAAAATTATGCAAAACACCTAGGTTTTGAAGTTGTGCATATGTGTATATGCATCGATATTATATGTGCGTCTGCATGTGTGTGTATGTACCTGCGTGTGGATTCACATATTAGGAAGTAAATTATATATCAGCCATAATGCTACATAAAATCACACACACACACACACACACACACATATATATATATATATATATATATATATATATATATATATATATATGTATGTGAGTCATAAAAAATATTATTAATTCTCTATTCATATTCATTTCGTTTTTCTTTCTTGCTTTTTATTATACAGCTATTATTAAATTTAAGTTTTTGACAAAGTACGTCATGTAGATCGACTGGATCCGCTAAATAACCTTGGCATATTTCGGAAGTATATTAAAATAATCCAGAAATTATATTGACAAAAACAAAACAAACCAAACCCGTAAAGTGAGGCGATTCTGTGGTAATTAGAAATCCTACCAGGATTTATTATTGATGGCCACAATTATTTTTCATGTATTGTTATACCTCATATATACTTTACTTTCTAATATGTGAATCCACACGCAGGTACACACACAGAGGTACAATATAATATATGCAAATGGCACTTTGTTGATAGCAGACCTAGAAAGGTAACTACAAGAACTGCTACAAAAGCCTAACTTGCAAATTACAAACTGGAGAACGCACGAGATAGTGAAACATGCCTTTCAAATCTAAGCAAAGTAATAAGAAACACGAAAATTTTGTTAGAAACAAATAAAAGAGTACTGAACTGTTATGCAATATCAGTCTTCCTGCAAATGCTGGAAAATCTCCTCAAAGGTAAAGAAAAAACTTGAAGCAACAGAATCGTGGTCCTACAGGAGGATAGTGAGAATAACATGGACCGAACTTGTGAACAACGACGAAAATGAAAACAAAACAGACACTTATACTTAGAATTCTAAAGAGACAGTTGAAATTTCTCCGGCACATCATGAGGAAAGAGTTATTGAAAAAATAGATACATATATGGAATTTAATGGTTGTGTGGTTTTGACTATTGTAGGTGGAAGTGTTTATATGGACACAATTATGGTAAAAACATGCAAGAACTTGGATTTTAATTATAGACCATTTATTATTTCTTTTGGTGACTATAGGGAAACACACTTCCCAATAACTCTTGCAGATGACCAGAAGTACATTAGGGTTAAATAAGTATAAGAATATTTGAAATGGTCGAACTCAAGTCGGCCTTGCGCTATGTTTGACGACAAATGGACTCGAAAGCACGTCTCAACAGTGTCGTTGGGAAGTGTAAAGCGAAAGATTCAGTCATTTCCGGAAGTGAGGTCATGAAATAGCCTAGAATATCCTAAACCCTTTCCGCTTCCTTTAATACTTGCATCCTGGAAAATTATTTATTCATTGATTTTATTTCATTTGCTCACAACTTAAAGGACAAATTGAAAACAAGATAGACAGAGGGGAAACATTGCGAGATCAATCGGATGGTGAAGCGAGGTTTAGGAGAGATAACAGAAAGACAAAAATTATTAAGAGCTACAAAGGACAAGATACTGTGGAAAGTTCTGTCACATAATGAAGAAAGAAGAGCTGGAAAATATAATACTTACATGGCATAATGAAAAAGAAAAAGAAGGAGCAGTCAGCAAGTAACCGAATTAATTCGCGTGTGTGGATGAATGACAAAACAAAGAAATAGAATAAATATTTAAAAGACAGGAATATGTGGAGAACCATATTCATCTATGTTTGAATGGAAATGGCACTCAAAAGAAATATATTTTTAACTGATTTTGTAACAACGAAAGGCAAACATGAACTTCTGTGCCCGCAAAAAAACGTTTGGCAAATGACGGTTATTTCCCTTGACACCGCAATTATTTTAACTACCTTCACTCCTCGACAATTTTTTTTTTTCTAAGAGGGGTGATTAGAATTGTAATAAAATATAAATATATGATGAAATTGAATTCATGCATTTTTCTTCTTGAGAATTCACAACAAAAATATTAAACCGTATAGATATATTAGATTGCTTTTTTTTACAAGAATAATTTTATATTTACAACATTTTAAAAACTTATCCAATGTAATATTTATCATTTACCGATGTATAAAGAAATAAATGTGAAAACAATTTCTTATTCATAAATTTATAGACATTTACTAAATTATTAATATATGGGAAGCAACTAAATGTAAATAATTATTATTTACCATTTTATAAAGTTCGAATCGTGTGATAAGTAGCCTATGTTTTACCAACCATTCCAATAAGATAGCTAATGAATAAATACTGTAAATAATCAACCTAATAAATAGTGTTTATTATTTTTGTCAAATTTCAAGTACAAAGGCAATGTATAAATTCACTTTCATATCTTTAGATTTTATTACAATTCTATTGATCGTTTTTTTCTTAAACAAACATTTTCGAGAAGAAAGGTAGTTAAATAACTGTATCAATGGAAAACAACAGATTAGGAAGAGATAGAAATGCATTAGATTAGTGAAAATTCCGTTTTGTTTTACTTTTAGAAGGCATTGGGAGTATTTACTTATAAGTGCATTAAAAAGGATCGATTTTATTTGCATTGTGAATACGGTCATGTCAGCATTTATTAATTAAAAATGTCAGTATTTTTATATATAATCAAATAAAATAGCCTACATTGAAATACCTTTTTTTTAAGAAAGGTAAAAATGCTGCTTGTGTGCAAAAAGAATCAATTTTTTTAGTAAATACAAAAAAAGAATTGGAATGAGCGAATGCGTTTACGACGTTTTGCAACGTTTCTAACTGGAGTTTTGTTACTTTATTGAATGTTACTCCACCATTGATTGCCATATAGAAGGAGAGTTACTACGTAACAGTTCAGTACTCTTTTGTTTTTTTGTTTCTAACGAAATTTTTCTATTTCTTAATACTCTGCTTAGCTTTTGGAAGGCATCTTTCGCCATCCCAATGTGCCTTTGGATTTCTGTGACGCACTTTCCGTGCTCTGTTAAAACACCGATATTTAAATGTTTGTGCTTGTGCAACCATGCATTCTGTCTTCTTACAACTGATGTTCAATTCTCACTTCCAGCTTTTTTCACTACCTTGTGTAGGAGTTTTTGTAGTTACTTTTTCGTGTCTGTTTTCAACACTGTACCATCTGCATAACTTATGCTTTGGTTTATTTTGTTTTACGGCCCGTCAGCACCTCAATGGGTTATTTCATACCGACAAGAATTTTTTTTAGGACAGGCTCGTATGAATAGAATATGTATTTTTTGGACGAATTCAGTTTGTAGATCAAGTTTCATTGATGTATTTTTATAAAGAGGGTTTTTGTAGAGAGTCTGGTTTGGTTTATTTTGTTTTATGGCACATCAACACCTCAATGAGTTATTTAATACGGAGAAGAATTTTTAGGACAGGTTTGTATGAATAGAATATGTATTCTTTGAACGAAATCATTTTGTAGATCAGGTTTCATTGATGCATTTTTGCAAAGAAGGTTTTTGTAGACAGCCTGGTTTGGTTTGGTTTGGTTTATTTTGTTTAACGGAATATTAACACCTCAGTGTGTTATTTAATCCCGTCAAGATATTTACGATAGTTTTGTATGTATAGAATATGTATTCTTTATAAGAAATCAGTTTGTAGATCAGTTTTCATTGATATATTTTTGTAAAAAGGATTTTTTTGTCGAGAGTCAGATGTATTGTTGGTAAATTTCTTTCAAAAGATTATTCCTGGTATTTTTACTATAAAAAATCTATTTTTATACTTTCATATTATTTGACTCTAGTTTGGACTTTAACTATTTGCCCTAACTGGTGCTACCACTCCGGGGTCAAGGTTGTCAATTAAGAAGCGGTTCGACACTCCTCAAAACCTCCCAAGCAATGGCTTTGCTGTCGGAAGTAGTTTATCATCATACCCAGTACAGGCATATCTTATGTTGTTGGCCGCCAATAATGAATCCTGTTAGGCTTGGTTTGTTTTGTTTTGTTTACGGTATATCAAACTCAATGTCTTGTTTAATGCCGACAAGATTTTTATTGCTGGTAAATTTTTTTTTTCAAAAATGTATTGCTGGTATTTTTTTTTTCCAAAATGTATTGTTAGTAATATTTTTTGGTTTTCAAAACTGTATTGCTAGTAATAATTTAAAAAAAAAAATTATTGCTGGTAATAATTTTTTACAAATTATTTCTGGTACCTAATTTTACAAATTCATAATGTTTTCACCTGAGTTTGGAAGTTAAATAATTTACCCATAGCTAGGACCGTAAAAGTTGCTACCACGCCGGGTCAGGGTGATCCTGCGGACACAAGCACACAAGCAATTAAGAGGTGGTTCAAGGCTCCTCAAAATATCCTGATCAAAGGTTTTGCTGTTGAACGTCTTACTCAGGACGCGGATGTAGTTTATCGTCTTACCCAGGACGCGTATATAGTTTATCGTCTTACGCAGGACGCGGATCTAGTTTGTCGTCTTATCCAGGACGTGGATGTAGTTTATCGTTTTACCTCGGACGCAGATGTAGTTTATCGTCTTATCCAGGACGCGGATGTAGTTTAACGTCATATCCAGGAAGCGGATGTAGATTAACGTCATATACAAGAAGCGGATGTACTTTATCATCTTAACCAGGACGCGGATGTTGTAGATCGTCATATCCAGGACGCGGATATAGTTTAGCGTCATATCCAGGACGCGGACGTAGTTTATCTTCTTGCCCAGGACGCGCACGTAGTTTATCGTCTTGCCCAGGACGCGGATATAGTTTATCGTCTTACCCAGGACGCGGATGTTGTTTATCGTCATGTCCAGGACGCGGATGTAGTTTATCGTCATACCCAGGACAGGAATCCTGCTAGAAAATGGATTAATAAACTTTTGAAATGAAGCGTTGTCAATTATTATTCATTTTTAACTCAAACATTTCCCACCCTAATTTTTATTGCCGTTTGTTTTTGGACAGTTATTAATAAAAATTTTAGATGAAGCATTGTCAATTATAAATTGTTGTCTCATCTCATAATTGTTTGCTTCTCATTACATTGTTAGTTTTATTTAATAAGCAAATTACTTAGATGCAGGATTTTCAATTATTCGCTCGTGACATGCATTTCGTTCACCGTAATAAGATTCCCAGATATTTGACACATGCCAGATCTGATAAGGCTAGGCTTTATTAACTCAGTTTTTGAAGCGCTCATCTTGCGTGTGACGGCATGTGAAATTTGTATGTGCCTTAATTCTCTGAACCATGTAAATTTACTGCCCATTTAAATATATCTTTTATCAATATTTGGTTTTTGTCATTGTTCCTTTTGTAGTGTTATTCGGATCGAATTTAATTTAGAATCTTTGTAAAGAAATCGGTGCGAAATCCATATTCGTCAGTTAATTGTTTCAAGAAAGAGCCAATAATGATCTACATATCTTTCGTGTCTACAAATTACGTAATTAAAAAGACAATATCTATATTTCGTTATATTCCGAAATGTTCCTTAATGTATTTACACAAATATATATATATATCACTTAGAAGAAATATTAAATAACTCAACTTGATCGAAGAAAGTCATGGCTGGCGTAATCAAAGGACGTTTCCCTTGTACACAATAAAACAATCAGCAAACACGATTCTATTTAGTAACTTGATTATGTCACGTCACGTCTCTTTATCAGATGACTAAGTACACTTTGCGAAATTACGAATCCACCTGCAAGTATGCAGTATGCAGTTGTTTAGGTGAATTTGGCTAGGGAACATTTACGCAAGACAATATTTTGCTGATGGACCCTGATTGTCTTTCCGGATTTTCAACCGATCAAAACCATGAAAAAATCAATCCACAACAGGCGTTTAAAAGGATATGCGGGTAGTTTAACAGATATCGGCGGATAAAGATTTAAATTGCTAGTCTATTGCATTCACTTTCGCGCCAGATGTCCTTGAGGAAGGCTTGAATCTATCACTTCCCACCACAGATATGAGTTAAATAGCAGTGTTGATTGGGTTCTATAACGTTGGCAACAAATTCTGAATTCCAAACATAATACTCCAATTCTCTGTCACTTCTAGGTTGTTATTGGAGATTTATTAATAAAATTTTTAGATGAAGTATTGTCAATTATAAATTGCTGTCGCATCTGTCTTTCATCATAATTTCTTGCTTCTTATTAAATTGTTAGTTTTATTTAATAAGCAAATTACTTAGATGAAGGATTTTCAATTATTCGCTCGTGACATGCATTTCGTTCATCGTAATAAGATTCCCGGATAGTTGACACATGCTAGATCTGATGAGTCATGTTTGAAATTCAGAATTTGTTGCCAAGGTTAGAGAACCCAGTCAACACTGATTTTAACTCATATATGTGGCGGGAAGTGATAGATTCATGTCTTCCTCAAGTATCTACAGAAGGATGCTGAGGATACCATTGAACGAATATATGAGCAACGAGGAGGTTTTAGAGAAAATGGAAACAAAAAGGAAACTTATTTCCTAACATCAGGAAAAGACTATGAAAACTTCTATTACCCATAATGAGCAAAGAGGACTTAGAAAATCTAATACTCACAGAAGAAAACAATGCATAACCTATCTAGAGAAATAAAAAAAAATACAAAATTTATTAAGAGTTTCAAAAGACAGGAAATGGTGGAGAACCATGATTGCCTACATCCCGATGGGGAACGGCAAGAAGAAGAAGAATGAAAAGATTATCGCGAATCAGGATCTGTTATCTGCTGAAGAGGAATGGCGTTAAAATGCGTTAATCTGTAAGAATATCTATTGACATGTATGTATTTTAAAACATTGAGTTTATTTGTGTGTAGAGACAAACCACTCATCAACTGATTAACAGAGTGGGTGGGGTGGGCTGTTAAAGACGATTGTACGTAGATGGGAAGCGATTATTTTTGAGTTATAAAACCACTATAGTACGTACAATTAGTTATGATCATAATGTAAATACTATAAACATGTATATATGTCATAAAAAAACATATATATATTTAATATAGATACATTAATTAAAATAACAAAAAATAATACATTTCTCACGGATACTTTCTCACGTACGCGCTAATGTATCGTACTTTATATACTGTACACCTGTCTTTGTTTCCATTGAATTTAATTTTTTTTGAAACATGAGAACATTTATGTAGCGATGGAATCATATTTTATAAAAATAATTATAATATATATATATATATATATATATATATATATATATGAAACTATTTCAAGTTGATATTCCGAAAGTAATGCCTTCCTTTCACCACACGCAAGGTAATAAAGCCAATAAGACGTGTGTTCGGGAATATGAGAAAAACGAATCATTATTAAGGCGATAGACAAATTCAAGAAAAGGAATTAAGAAGATAACGAATGACATTGCAATTAAATTTTTGAAGATCAAATTTGACTGGAATTAAAAGGCCAGAAGTGTATTCCCTAAGCGAGAATTGCGATAGAAGAAACGTTTAGCATAGGACTTACGGCTACATCTACATTTCAACAGTAAAATAATGAGAAATAACCACCAATATCATACTGCGTTTAAATCCGTAAATCCAGTGTACCAAAGATTGATTAATTCATACATTTTCAACGGCTTATCACTCCTTTTACAAATTAGATAAAGCCTGAAATTATTTTATATTGTAAGAACTTTTGGGGAGGTAATAACGATTTAATGATACAAGCCTTACTAATTAACCCATAGCTGGATTCATACCTTTCCTAAGAAAGGTATGAATCTAGGATTGGAATTCTATGCGCATCTAGTCAAAGACGAAAGTATTTGTACACCTATCAATTTTAAATATTGTTATCCATTTTTCAGAATCTAATGCACCTGTAATGCCAGGTTTTTATATGGTAATACGCACAAAAAAGTAATATAAGACTCAATTTTCCGAACAATCGGTTAAATATAACAAATTTGACAAGCGAATTATTCAAAACAGGAAAATACAAAATTATTTGTACAGTATAAAAATTGAAAAACTGAACAATTGTCACAATTTTAATAGTCAATAGCATTGACTCTCGTCTTTATAACTTGCTGCAATCGTTTTCTAAAGTTTTTGATTGTATTTGAACAAGCCTTTTCTCGGAATTTCTTTATTCTTCAATGGTTACACGTTCTAATTCCTGAAGGCTTTTTTGGTGACCGACGATTTATTCGAATATTCAAATCTTGCCATGGATTTTCCCATTGAAGGCCACGGCAGAACTGTAATCTTCCTTTTTAGATTTCACTGATTTAGACGTATTTTTGGGATCATTATCTTTCTGGAAAGTAAATCGCCGACCTAGATGAAGATTTTGGGCTTGTAATTGTAGATATTTATCCAGAATTTTGATATAGTCTAAAGAATTCATTATTCCTCTTATTGCAATTAATTGTCCAATTCCCCTTGAGCTAAATAAACCCCAAAACATCATCGAGCCACCTCCATATTTGAATGTTATTTGGGAGGAAAGCCTCAACTTTCTTGTGCCAAATCTTCTGTACATCATTATGTCTAAAAAGCTTTTGTTTCATCACTCCATAGTACTTGTTCCCTAAAGCAATTTTCTTTGTTCAAGAATGTTTTGGCAAAATTAAACAGAGCAACAATGTGACATGGTTTGTGAAGAGGGGTTTCGTGGTGGTCGGTTTCTATACAACACATTTCTATTAAAACAACGTTGTATTTTGCGAGTAAATCAACTTTATTTCCTAAAAAATCAAGGAATCAGAGTTAAAGCGAAGTTTTGTGACATGAAGTTTTGAAGTACGTAGAATTTTTGATTTGAAGAAACTTAATTTCAGGCCTGAATAGGAATTTCGGGCCAAATCGGAGTTTCAGCCCAAATCACACTTTCAGCCCAAATCACACTTTTGGACGGAATTGGACTTTTAGCCTGAATCAGAGTTTAAGTGAGGTTTTGTGACATGAATTTTTGATGTACGCAGAATATGTGATTTGAAGAAACTTAATTTCAGGCCCGAATTGGAATTTCAGCCCAATTGAGTTTCAGCCCAAATCCCACTTTCAACCCAAATCAGACTTTTGGACGGAATTGGACTTTTAGCCTGAATCAGAGTTTAAGTGAGGTTTTGTGACATGAATTTTTGATGTACGCAGAATATGTGATTTGAAGAAACTTAATTTCAGGCCCGAATTGGAATTTCAGCCCAATTCGGAGTTTCAGCCCAAATCCCACTTTCAACCCAAATCAGACTTTTGGACGGAATTGGACTTTTAGCCTGAATCAGAGTTTAAGTGAGGTTTTGTGACATGAATTTTTGATGTACGCAGAATATGTGATTTGAAGAATCTTAATTTCAGGCCCGAATTGGAATTTCAGCCCAATTCGGAGTTTCAGCCCAAATCCCACTTTCAACCCAAATCAGACTTTTGGACGGAATTGGACTTTTAGCCTGAATTAAAGTGCAGTTTTAAAGTTCCATGGAGTTAATTGAGGAATTAAAAGTTATTTCTTCAAAATTATCATTACTAGACCGAAGTCCCTTTATTTTTAGGCCAAAGGCTCAATTAGCCCTTCGCCGTATCTTCCTTAAATATCCGTATGGAGAGTGACTTTTAAGCTAGTATTTAATATAAATATAATATATTTTATTTGCGTGTATTAGCAAACGTTTTAGCCGGTATATGTTTATATGCGTCAATCTGTTTGTTTTTTTTTTATCAAGAGGGATATGATTTTCAATTTTATTTGTTAAAATAAGAATTACAAATAAATAGAAAAGAACATATTTTGCGATTAATATTTTCTATATTTATTTTTGATTTTGAAATTAGTTTGATGGCAGTTTAAGCAGAGGTTGATTTTGTCAAATCAACTTTGAAATTTACACCCACATTCTCCGGATTACGATGAATTTTTGCTTAGATATTAATCAAGTAAAAAGGCAAATACGCCACCCAGTACTTCAGAGTTTTCGATATTCCTATACCGTAATAATAATATTTTTTTTTTTTATTTTTAAATAAGTTTTCTGATTTTTGTTTCGACCGGATGTATCATTAGTTGATTGGGTTTTTTTTTTCTATTCAAATTTAAATCTGAAAGGAAGTAATTTTCTATTTTGCGAGGCACTTAGAAATGCCAGTTCTCATTTTCTTTAAAAATCGTCTAACTGCCATATTTTGTCAGCTTTCTAGTTTTTGCTTCTTCCTCCGTCTTTTTTCTTCTTTCTCTCCTTTCTCTTCTTTCTTTAATTTCTTCTTCGGCATTCGCCTCTACCTTCTTCCTCCCCCTCTTCTATTATCTTTTCTTCTTCTTCTTCTTCTTCTTGTTTTCTCCACCTCCTCTTTATTTCCTTCCCCCCTCTTCTCTCTCTTCGCGATCAACCTTCCTTCTCCTCTACCTTCTAGATTTTTCTTCCTCCTCCTCTAGTTTGTTATCTCATTCTGCCTGCTTCTTTTCTTCTTGAATCTGTATTTTCTTCATTCTTCTTTATCTTCTTCTTTTTTCTCCTCCTCCTCTTTTTTCATTTTTCTCCTTCCTTCTCATTTACCTTCTTCCTTCTCCTATTTGTTCTTTCTCCTTCTCCTGCTCCTATTCTTTTTTCCTTTCTTTTTCTTCTCTCCCTGTTCTTCTTCAGCTACCATCTTCTTTCTCTGTCCTCATTTTCACCAGCTTCGCTTCCACCTTTGCATTCTTATTTCTTCCTCCTCTACTGCATTCTTGATATTCCTCTTCCTTTTTCTTCATCATCCCTATCGTCTGTTTTTTCTTCCTCCTCGTCTGCGTTCATTCATCTCCTCCTCATCCTCTTTTTTTCTCCTTCTTCTTTTCGTCCTCAACTTTCTTGATATTTCTCGGTAGTTAGTTAAACTTAGTACGCCATACAAAACCAAATGAGTCAGGAAATTTCGATATGAAGTTTACTTCTTACTAATATACCAAATGCATATCCAAAATTTGTTAAAACGCTAAAGTCTCTTCTATGCATAGTTTCTCTTGTTAACACGTCGATTTGGTCGGATCTAGAATGGAAGGTGAGGACTCATTTTCTATCAAGATTCCTCTTACTTGTTGGCACAGGTGTAACATTCTCGATTGTCACACATGGTCTCCAGGTCACCTGATCATCAAAGGCCCATGAAAGCTCTTCGTATCGAGGCACTAGTTGCTCAAGTCTCACATTTTAATGTTACACTGTTTCTGGTTTATAGAGATGATCTGCCGAGGAATATACTCAAATCATTGCTAAAAGTCCACGCGGACGATACTGCTGTTGATTCGTGCGGTTAATCTTTCTTCTGAAACGACGGTAACAGGTTAATGGATCATTAAGTAGCTTTTAACTTTTTACATCTTAAAACCAAAGCTAGAAGCTAGTTCATTCATTTATTCAGTTGGCCGCATTTAAAATCATTTCACGCCAAACAAGGCGGTAATGCCACTAGTACGTATTGGCCTACAAGGAGTGAAACTGAAAAAGAAAACTGAGATGAATGAAGAAAGGATAAAAGATGAATGGAAGACAGAAGATGGATATTAACTTTGCATTTAAATGTTTGGAGATTTCAGTTATCAGGGAAACAAGGAAACGGAAGAGAGTTCCACAGGTGGGAAGTGCGTGAAAAGAAACGGTTAGAGTAGAAGTGGTGGTTGCATTTAGCTATTTCAAAAGTCAAACAGTGGCACGCAGATGCCAATCTAGCAGCAAGCATAACACTTTCACTGCTACTCATTTGACCATTGCTGCCCCCATCCGGCCAGCCATTTTTTAAAGAAAATGCCAAATTTCAACCTACATATTTTATTACACCGAAAACTGGCGCCAGTGTGTTTTACAGCCTTCCATTTTCATGGATATACCTGGGAATGACTTACCAGATTAGTAATGGGTATACACATGATATCTTTTGAAGCATTGTCCTTTGTGATTTGCCGATAGATGGCGCAACGGGACACTCATAACAGCGGTATGCAAAAAACGTAGGTTTCCGTACTTAGCCAGCTAGAGCAAGATACGAAAAAAACGAAGATCTCCATAGTTAGCAGCGGAAGTGTTAAATTCGTGCAGTCGAGGCACCAGGGACAAAAGCTCGCCAGAGGAATTTCCATGAAAATACGTGTAGAAAAGTCAGAGGGAACCCACGTTGAGATGCATGATCAGGATCGATTGCCTGAGAGATCCTTCTTTGGATTATGTCAAGATCCTCAGGAATGTACAGCAGGAGCACCAGACCAGATGTGACAACATCATTCAATGCACGGAAAGATCGAAGATTTGTATATGTGTAAGATGGATTTTGACTAGATATGTCTTCTGCCAAGACATAGGGACCCAGCAATCCTTGCAGTAGATGCAGCTATTGATTCAATATATCTTCAGTATGTTCACTACTCCGCTACGACTCACATTTGTTGTTCATGGTGACATTCAAGGCATAATAGTGTAATGGCTTGCCGGCTCATTTTGCACCACGGTGTTGAGGTTATCCCTTTCTTTTTCTCAGAAGTTAAAGAGTCAATACCTACAAGGTGGTTTGAATTCAGTGTTTTCATTCTTCTAGAATGAATATGAAGGTTGTGCGCTACACGGACTACATGCCGTCCACTCTCGGTTGTACCGCAAAGATACAAAAGAATACAAGGTATTACATTTGGAGACGGCTTGGCTGCAAGGAGTTGCCGGAAAGTTTCCGGAGCTCTTCCCCGGATTTTGTGTCTGGATTTTCTTCCATAGGCAAGGCAGCTGAGGCTTAAAATCAGGGTCTTCCTTCACCTAGATGAACTGCTTTTCTGGGCTGTCATACTTCATCGATCCGAATCGGCTCGTTATTAGGTGCCATTTTCCCACCTCTGCCCATTTTCCGGCTTGGGGTTGGACTTAGTTGTCAGAGGCTATTTCAGACGCATGCTGCGGAAACATTATAGACAATGAAAGCTTGTTTCCTCTATCACCCCCCACCCAGACTATGACAACCTTTGGAACATAATCCATATGAACATTTATATACATTAGGTGTTTTAGAAGCTCAAAAGAAAAAAAAAATTAGCATATAAAAATTTAGGTTAACAAAAAAAACAAGAAAGCAAGAATCATTAGGAAATAATATACAAAGAAACACATATTGAAATATAAAGAAACATAAATATTGAACAGTTTGTTAACTTTAGAAAAAGATATCAGAAACAACAAATGTAAATATATTAAGACATTAAGCCTAAAATACTTTAAATATATTAATACTTTAAGCCTAAAATACATTAAATATATTAAGTCTTTAAGCCTAAAATACTCGGATATTATGGATTCATAATTTAGCATACAATATAATAATTTATATTAACTTTTTGAGAGACCTAACATATAAGCCATTAATTGATAAAAATGAACGTATAAATACGACAAACGATCTTCAGTTTAGTTGTACAAAAAAATTAATAAATAAATAGTAATGCAGAAAAGCCCGGTAATTGTGCAAAAAACATGAAAGAAATAATAACAAAAATACATTATATAACTTCAAATAAATATAATAATCATAAATAGACATAATAAATAAAACAAAATAAATAATAATTTCAAATTATATTAAATTATTATATTACTTTAAAAAAACCCTAATATTTAAAGTTTTCAGTTGAACTTAAAATGCGTTAATCTTTTTTGAACTTCGAAAAACGCGCCATGAGAAGAAATTATTCCCAAACTGACTGATACCTCGTCTTAATTGAAATCGATTGAAAGTGACAGAAGTCTGATCTAATAAAAACTGTGATCATAGTATAAATCAGAGGTCGGCAACCTGCGGCACGCGTGCCACACCTGGCACGCCAAGAAATTTCCAATGCCACGCAGCCGCAAATGACATCACGAAGTCCGAACCAATAACTACTACAACGCAAAGAAGATATTTAGCTGTTTCAATTTTAATATATACTAAAGTATATATACTATATAGTACTATATAAAATATATTGTAGAACAGGTATATTGACATTAACTTGTATAAAAATACCTATGCTGTTGGCGCACTGAATGATTTTAAAACCCTAAGTTGTCACATGGTTATCAAAAGGTTGCTGATCCTTGTGCTAGACTCTTATAAAGGTAGAATATAGCTCGAGAAGTCAGATACTTACTGGAGCAAAACAGGGAATCGTCCATTTTTCCAACATCAGTTATACTGTTTTTATAGATTTAGTTTTAACTTTTCAAATCCCGGGCAAATTTGGGTAGGTTTTCTAGTTTTAATATATACTAAAGTATATATACTATATATAAATATATAAAATACTAGCAGTAGGGCCCGGCGTTGCCCGGGGATGTAACAGGAAGAGATAGATCAAGTATCGACCATCATAAAGACTGAAAAATAAAATTGACAAAGATTATTGTTTAAGGTTGAAGGACACGCATGTCTTAATTAGTTTTTTTTTTTTGTTACGAATTGGTCAAACCCAAACTCAAAAAAAACATTGTTTTCAATCGTTATGAGTCTATCGATTGAATAGAATTTTATTATAAACAATTGTCTTCTAAATGGAATTTTAAAAGCATTCTGAATGTAAAAATAAAGAAAAAAAGTGTGCATGACAATAAGAAACACTAACTGCCAAAAAAAAAGGGAAGTTTTGTTGAAATCGGTTGAAAAATGTAGGAAATCCGATCCCATATATAAACGAACACAGACACACACACACACACACAAACAACCTGGGTTTTTATAAGTATAACTCGATATGAGTTGTCCCCCTTTCATTCTGGCGACAGAATCGTGTTTTCAAATTGATTTCGTGCAAAAACATTTGCGTTTTTCCAATTTTTGGCGCTGTCAGAACCACCGCAAGGTAATTTTACGCAGTCCTGTGAAGTTTTGTTGAAATCGGTTGAAAAATGTAGGAAATCCGATCCAATATATAAACGTACAGACAGACAGACACACACACACACAATCTGCGTTTTATAATAAGTAAGATATTGCAGGACAGGTATATTGACCTTGACTTGTATAAAAAAAACTTATGCTGTTGGCACAATGAATGATTTTAAAACCCTAAGTTGCCACATAGCAAAAGTTTCCGATCCCTGGTATAAAGTTCAAAATTGATCACTGACTTCATAAACAGTTAACTATATGTATTTATTTATTTACAAATATCACGATTGAAACAGTGCTTACGTCGATTGTCAGCTGATATTATTTTTAAATATATTTTTTTAACATTTTAAAATATTATTTAAAACTATTTTGTGTGTTTTTTTTCCGGGCAGATGTACAAACTTCAGATTTTTTTAAATTTTTTAATGAAGAACAAACAGATATATGCACTCATCAAATTATTAAAATTTAAAAATATTGCATCACTTCTCAATATATCTATATATAAAATTATGTGAATTCCCTTAGTCTGTCCGTCACACTTTCTAAAAAAGAAACGTATATATTGTTTTTGAATATCCTTTCTTTTTATATATACACGAATCCAGTCTCCATTTCGCCCTGCGTTTACGAGAATTCTAAACAAATCACAAAGCCAAACGCTTGAAAAAGGTGAATTTAGCTCCAGAAATATTTACGCATGGCCAGTTGTATGTTGCATGCACAAGAGTAAGAAATCCTGAAGAATGCCGGAGCGTACAATGCCGGAGCGTAAAATGTCTTGAATATGACAATAAAGATGAGGACATCAGTTCGAACAAAGTAAATAGTGTAAATAGTAACAATACCTCATCTTGGAAATATCGACAGATGTCGATCCAACTGAATTTGGCAAAACGGAAATGATTCAAGCCTATTTCTCATTTAAATTAAAGTCTGAAGAACCTTACCCGAAATTGAGATGGTTTGCACTTTGATCAGATAGAAAATAAAAATATGCCGTTTCCGATATCGCTTGGAAATGTTTACCATTGAAAAAAAAACCCCACGGCGCAGATAATAACCTGATTATTATTTAGAATGCTCGAATAGCTTAAATATGATACTGTAAAGACAGTATAGACTTAATCCTGTTTGAACAGTCGACCAGATTGTTTATCTGTCGAACTCTGCCTCGAGTAGAGAGGAACACGGACGAGGCTTTGCCGTACGGCAAAGTCTGGTCCGGGGTGGAAGACAGGCCCTGGACCCGTTTATGCGGGTTCTTGTAATATTTTTGGCTGAGCCTACGGGCTCGGATAACCCTCGGTAAACTCGGCCTTTTGCCACATACATCCCTCGTCGGGAAAGGGGGAGGGCTGTTAAATATAACAGTCCTGTTTGAAATACGGTGTATATCCCGATCTGCTTGAAAATCACGGCGTGGAAAGCCAAATCCCATGAAGATCAATATAATACAAGCTTCGATCCAGTTGATACTGATGGGATGAAAGGTTTGATCAGATTGAAACCGGAAAGTTGCAGAAAGATTCTCAAAGGGGAAGGAGTCGAGACCCTTAATCTAAATTCAAAAGAGAAGATACAAACTTCAAACAGATTAAAACTGATACGGTGAATACAAAGATCAAGTAAAAATGAAATTGTGCACATCCTGCTCCGATTCAATCTGAAAAGGTAAAAGCATTAAAATTGACGGTGTGCCTACGATCATTTTTTGGAATCTTAGAGGGTGAACGCCCAAATTAAATTAAAGATGATAGGGGAAACTTATCCAATTAAATTAGAGTCAAACATTGATCGCATAGGAAACTGAGATGATGCTGATGCAAATAAGTTGGAAGCTGGTAACGTGCAGAGGTCGATCTGATAAAGAGATTAAACCACGTTGGTGAAATCTAATATAGTAAAAATCAAAAAGAAGAAAAATAGAGAAATCGTATAGCAACTCGGATCCTGCAGACCTGATACGATTGAAATTGTGAGCTTGAAGATTACGATCTATTTGAAACTGTAAATATACAGACCACGATCAAGTTAAAAAATAAAAGGCTGTCGACATCGACCGAATGAAATTGACCGGTGGAAGTCGCCGTTGTGATTGAAATTGAAAGAGAATGGAGAGCCTGTTCGATTAAAATTGGTAGGCTCCTTGCAATGATAGGTGGCAAATAATTAATATTCACTTACTCTAGACCCCCATAGCCCCTTTTTAAATCATTTCACCAAGGCAAGGCGATAAAGCCACTACTACGCAGGAGGTTACAAGGAGTCAAAGTGAGAGAAAAGACAAAAAATGAACTGGATTCAAGAAGACAGAAGATGGCAATTGACGTTGTCTTTACATTTTTGAAGATTGAAGAAAGTAAGAGGAAGGGAGTTCCACTGCCGGGAAGTGCGAGAGAAGAAGCTGTTGGAGTAGAAGAGGCGGTTACATTTAACAGTTTCAAGGGTGGGACGAGATACCAACCTAGTATCACGTTTAAATTTCTGGCACCAGGGAAAAAGCTCGTCAGGGCAGATGCCATGAAAATATTTGTAGAAAAGACAGAGGGAAGCCACATCATGTCTGCGGGAAAATGACTGAAGTCAAGATGCAAGTCAGGATAGATTACATTGCAGATCCTTCTTTAGATTTGGTCAAGAGCATCAAACACAATATGGCAGCAGTAGTCAATGCGCGGACGAATGGTAGATTGTGCAAGATGGACTTTGACGAGAAAAAAATTCTGGTCCGAAACAGTGACCAGACATTCCTTGCAGTAGATTCATCTATTGATTCGATGTAATCGCTCCACTTCAAGTCATTTGAAATCGCAATGCCATGAAGGCACTGTGTGTTGCTCTCTTGGAGTCTAGCATCAGCCATGCTGATTACAGACAGAAAAGCGACAGGCTGTTCCATACTAGAGGCAATCGTTAGGCTTGACGATTGCGTCTAGCAGGAAACAGCCTGTATCCTCTGAGTGTTCACTTCAATATTCACTTATATATATATATATATATATATATATATATATATATATATATATATATACTATCAGCGTTGCCCGTGCTTAATTCAAAAATTGTACGACTTATACAGCAATCGTTATTCCTTGACTTAAAATATTTTGCCCTTCCTTGCCTTTAAAGGAGTATCCTACTCTTGGGTCATTTGACTTTTCCAAAATTAAAAGTTAGAATATTGACTGAGATTTCAGATGGCGACCAAGGATAAATATTTATAGAATCTTTTGTGAAGTCTCTATCGTATGTATTCGACGTCTAAAATTGTGAATTAAAGTCCTATTGTTTTTATTAAGCAGGGATTTTTGGTCAATAATATATGACTGAATATGTCTGCAAATATCGCAGAGCAGTGATCAGCGCCGAACAGGGACTCAGCGAAGCGATTTCAATTCCCGCTCAATGCGGTTGCTTTCACTTCCACAGAAATACCTTTAATAAGAGTGTGAATCTATTTTTCTTCTCTCAGCTATCGGCCTAATAGAAAGGTAGAAATATCGAGGAATGAATGGCGACCAGATAGAAAAATAAAGAGTCTAAATGGAGAAGGCAACAGGAAACCACTTTACTTATTTTTCCCAAGAAAAGATGTCAGCTATTTAAAAAAGGGCAATTGTGCAGGGCCATGATCGCCTATGTCCCAACGGGATGATCATATGGCGGGGTTTTTCTTTTCATTTTGTCCCAAGGAAGATAACAAAGCCACTAGGACGAAGGAAGTTACTAAAGATATGTGAAATACTATATTTCAAGTAGACAAGTCAATAAAAGAATAAGAAATAAAAAGAAAGAAGACGACTCAGATAGTTTACATTATTCGAACTATTGTCCTCATCTTTGTCGCCATATTTATTACAACGTTTCGACCGTTATACGCTCCGGCCTTCTTCAGGTGGTTGGAATGTCGAATTGAATCATGTATTTCGCTCACTGGGATAGACTGTTCTAGTTCCACGTGCCATGTTTAATGGATGTCAGTTATCAGTTATCTCCTGTTTATTTCCCTCTGACAGTTCTCCACTGCCTTAATCGGATATTGAACTCACACTCTTTGGGTCCTGACACTGGATCTAACCAACAACTTTATCCACTGCGTCATGTGTCCTGTAATTTTTCCACATTCAACTGAAAACATTAGACCGTGAAAGCACAATGAGTCACTCGTGTGGAGGTTAGCATCAGCCATTCTGAAGTAAAAAGGGTTCACTCAGATGATTAAAAGAGTTTTTTCGGTAGAACTTATATATATATATATATATATATATATATATATATATATATATATATATCAGGTCTACTGCAAAAACTTTCTTTTTTTAATATATATATATATATATATATATATATATATATATATATATATATATATGGTGCAGTACTTAAAATTGCCTCAGCATGAAACTCGGAGTTGTGCAATTAATGTAAGATGTTATGTATATTTCCTTGAAGATGGAACAGAGCTTACTTTAATAATTATATTGAAGTTTTAGACTCTTGTTTTTATATATTTATATATATATATATATATATATATATATATATATATATATATCCGATCAAGCACTCTCGAGAAAGGCTAATTTTAAAAACAGTGGCTGCTGCTGTTATCAACGCATCGCTCTTCAATTACGAATTGAGCTCTCTTTTCTACTGGTGTTTGTATCCATTTCGTATATAATACATTAAAAAATTCCCTTTTTCTGCCGTGCACACATATCTTAGGTGTAGAATCTCTTACTGGTGCCAAATCTATCGGTTTTTGGTCCAGGCTTAAAGCAATCGGACGTGTAGCCACACTAAATTTATATTATACAGCGAAAGTGAGAGATATGTTTGTGCGCTTTTGTTTTTAAATAGAATGCTTCTAATTGTATATTTTTTCCTTGTGCATAAAAGAAGGATTTGACGTTTTTTTGTGAATCCCTTACATTTTTCCAAAATTCATTTTTTGCATTTTGGCAAATAAACAATGAGATCTTCAAAACTCGATTGATTTTTGTGTCATTAATTCGTGTTTTAAATCGAATTATGTTAAGTTTTTCTTCGTTGTGTTTTCTTTATCTGGTCTTATGAAAACTTTCCCTCGATTTTATGGAAACCTGTAAGCAACATAAAGCTTTTAATATTCTTTAGAATCTAAAATGGTAGCATTCAAGATTTTTAATTTTCTCAAATAGTTTAAGCTTTGATGCGACAAATTCTTTGAAAAAATTAAACTATTTCGTCATTATACGTTTCATTGTTTCCATTCTCGTTGAAATACATCAAAGAAACAAAAAATTATTCTATCTGGCGTCTTCCTCCAGGACATGGTCCTCCATGACTTCCTATACCTCGGCGTTTTTTGTATTTTTGCCATAACAGTTAACAGCCCGTTCTACCTCAAAATACCTTGTGTCAATTCCTGCCATAGTGGAGAAGTTAGGTAAATCATTTTAGAAACACGTTTACTTTTTTTAACTCTTTATAAAACACTTATCACCTAGCGATATCAATAGCATGTTACAATATGATTGATGTCTGGTAGAATAAAGTCTTGTAATTATTTTCCGAATAAAAATATTTTTAACTTTGTCGGTGGAATCTTGGAGAGCGGCTCGTCTTGAGGGATCGGAGAGCCGATTTCGAATTCAATTAAGTGCTCATCCCCTTGGGAAAGGTATGAATCCTCTACTTCTCCCCACCCAGCTATGGATAAATAGCAGGACAAACTGGTTTCTATAACCTAGGATGGAAACTCATCAACCACAGAAATCTACTGCGGGGAAAAAAAATCTGCCTCGTCCGTCATGTATCGAAAGATACATGCTTGATACCCTTGGGAAAGGTATGAATCCTCTTCCCCCCACCAAGCTATAGGTAAATGATACGACAGACCGGGTTCTATAGCCTTGGACGGCAACTGGTTTACTACAGAAGGAAATGGCAACCTACTACGGGAAAAAAAATCTGCGTCGCCAGTTATGCATCGAAAGATACATGATCGCCTAAGCGTGTATCACGCATGGCACATAACTGATTGATATTCACTTACGTGATTTGATACCCTTGGGGAAGATATGAATCCTCTTTTTCTCCTCTCATCTATAGGTAAATATAAGGACAGACCGAGTTCTATAGCCCTGGATGGCAACTAGTCTATCGCCGAAAGAAATGACAACCAACTCCGGGAAAAAAAATCTGCATCGTCAGTCATGTATCGAAAGATAAATGATCGCCTAAACGTGTATCACGCATGGCACATAACTGACTATATTAGCAACCAGGCTTCACCGTCTAACTGTAGAACTATCTAGATACAACCGCTACTTCTACCTTAGCAGTTTTATTTTTCTCGCCCTTCTCACCTGATTTCTTCCTGATAATTACAGTTAGTTAATGTTTTGACCAAAAGCAGCTGACCGGGGCCATTTAAGCCGATTCATTGAGTAGTTCATTATTAATACGGACTCCAAGAGGAACGCCGACCCAGCTTGAATGACATTGCAGACGTCCAATTCAAATTTTAATCAATTTTGGCAAGAAATTCGTAGACTATAGACAGTTCTCATAGAGCTGCTCAGAACATTCTGTTGGCTGCAGCAAACACACCTCACTAATCTGGAGAGTTAAGCTGACGGGGCTTTCTGAGACTGTCTACTGTCCAATAAAATACACCTACGGCGTTCGTCGGAAGCTGGCTACGGATAGAACAGTTTTAATGGTGGACAGCGTTCTTCGTTCTTCTAGAATGAACGTAGAAGGCGAGGGTGGAATCGAGGCTAGAGCTTGGCGGGGGGTTCTCTCCTGCTGTGAATCGGCGTCATAAGCAATTAGAGAAGAATTTTGTTCAATACCAGAGGCTACAGTAACGAGCTAAGACATAACTTTGGCCTAGTCTCCATTTGTTGGACGAGTAATAGAGCCAGTCAGTTGTGTTATGGATTTATCCGTTTCTATAATTAAACACAGAAACTGCCCGAGTAGCTAAATAAATAATAATTCTAAAAATGCTTTTTCATTAGTACCTTAAGCTAGCTTTGATATAAATTCTTATTGATATTACGTCTTTAAAAAAATGATACGTATTTTAAAAAAAAAAAAGTTTATTTCTCTTAGCATTTTAAAAAATACCATGTCATTCCGGAATTAGGCGAATCTAGCTCTTTACACATTCTGTGAATACCCAAGATTCTTGGAGAATATAGAGGAATGGTATTGTGTTACATTTTTTGAGAGTTTCAAAATTAAAGTTATCTTTCTACTAGACTGGTTGCCATCCAAGTCTATAACATTTTTTAAACACTTATAGGAGTCAATTGACGCTATGAATTATTAGACGTCTTCCAACAACCTGTGTTATGAGTTGTCGCTTGATTGTTTCTTTTGTTAGGGTATCATTATTTTTATTTTTTTAATTCTTAATTTATCGCCCTCTCTTGTTATATATATATATGTATGTATATATATATATATATATATATATATATATATATATATATATATGTGTGTGTGTGTGTGTGTGTGTATTCTACAAACAATAGGAATTAGGATGATCATTTCACCGTGTCAATTAAAATTAATTTATAAGGATATTCATCAGTTTAACAAGAAAAAAACAAAAACAAAATGAAATTGGCTTAAAGCCAATTTTAAAAACCAGGCAGAAGCAAAGAAGGTTATGTCGCTGTCATATTTTCCGCAGTCGTCAATGACGACATGTCTATGTCCCGGTTTATCGTGACATGAAAAAATAAATCACCCACCTCCAACCTCTGGGCTTACTTTTCTATTTAGCGTAGATCTGACGTTTAAATAGTTAATGAAGACATACCCACAACTCTATTTTTAATTCTGACGTCATGTTCACCAACTTTCATATTCGGAATGAGGTAAATTGTTTTTAAATTTCCTTAAAAATCACTTACCATCGCCTGATGAAGTAAAATCATAGTAGTGAAACATGAGAGCATTTGTGTAGCGATATCAAAATGCTTTTATTATAATCTCTCTGTATATATATATATATATATATATATATATATATATATATATATATATATAGAGAGAGAGAGAGAGAGAGAGAGAGAGAGGGGGGGGAGGAGGCACGGTGGAGTAATGTATAGCGGCTTGGATTGAGGAATCACAGAGCCGAGTTCGAATTCTAGCAGAATCCATTACATTCACTTACGTGCTCATACCCTTTCGAAAGGTATGAATCCTCTCCCTCCAGCTATGGGTAAAATAGCAGGACAGACTGGGTTATTTTTGGGAAGAATTTTTTTTACCTCCTCACATAACTATTAAACATATATAATTACCATTTTTTTTCGTCACACTGAATATAGTTTTCCATTAAACCAAGAAAAGTAAGCATTTTTAATTTTTGGTCAATAACAATATGTTAAAAATCTCAAATGATGATTAACAATATGTTTGCATTTAACGTTCAGCTTTAAAAGACATTGAGTTATAAATAACGAGACTTCCATATATCAGCTTCAATTGAGCTATGAGTTGTTATTACATTAACAATAATTATTTTCGACAAGGCGTTTAAATGAAAGAATTGAACTTGAAAGTGAAAGTGAAAGAATAGAGTGAGTAATAATAAAAAGTGAAAGTGAAAGTAAAGAGCGAAAAATATTATAAAGTAATATTGAATGCAAAGAGTGAGTTTGACAATATAAAATGCAATTATGAATCCATCAACTAAAGGTATTACAAATATATAACTTTAGATTAATAAGTAACTAATATCAACGACTATGCATTAAATACTAAGATTCATTTTCGGGTCATTCCTTACAACTCCTTTACAATTTTTTAGACTTTCAATATTATCCCGTTGATTCCAAATGTTTGCGAAAAGTAATTCGGGATTATTGATTACGGAGTAAATGCAAAGAAAGTTTCCCTTTCATTAAATAAAGTTCATGAGACTACATTATCTTTTATTTTTTCCGGGGTAAAATATTTTTCAAATTGATTTTTCACCTGTATTGATGATTCGACGACTATATAATAACATTGCAATTAACAAGCGTTATTTTAACAGAAATACGTAAGTGCTTGTTGTTGAAATTGTTAAATATATGTCTGCAGTTGTTTAAATGGGTTGATTTATGAATATATCGCGTAAAATCTGCACTTTTAATTTGATTATTCAGCACAGTATATATATATATATATATATATATATATATATATATATATATATATATATATATATATATATATATATATACAACCCCATATATATATATATATATATATATATATATATATATATATATATATATTTTAAGCATTACGCCCCTGAGCAAGGCGTGAAGCTGCTAGGATGCAAGGTGTTGCAGAAGATTTGGAGCAATAGCAGATAGGAGTGATAGAAGAAAGGATGAAGAGAGGGATAGTGGATAGATCAAGGTAATTGGAGGTGTCGATTGACATTACATTTGAATAGTTGGAGATTGTAGCTCTCAGGGAAACAGTAATTGGGAAGGGTGTTCCACAGGCGAGAGGTGCGATGTATGAAGCTATTGGAGTATATATATATATATATATATATTGTTAAATATAACAGGCAATGAATGTCTAATCATGAGCCGTTCTAATGTTCGAATATTTGCTTTAATTTCTGGTCATAATAAAGACAAAAATTGTCCAAAATTTGGATATTTTTTTATTAAGTTGGTTGGTGTATATTTTTATTTCATGTCCGTATAAACACTCTGAGGATGAATCATGTGAGTTGAAAGGTTAGGACAAACTTAATAAAAAACAAGTTGGTCCTATGCTTTGGCTCACATGAAAAATAATGATCTACTTCCACAATATATAATATATATATATATATATATATATATATATATATATATATATATATATATATATATATATATTTATATATATATATATAAGACAGCTCCTCCTATCTATCTATCTATCTATCTATCTATCTATCTAAAAAACAGATTTTTTTCGAACTATCTTTAAACTATAAAAAATTTTGCATATCTGTTTTAAATCAAACATGTAAATTTACGAGTTTTTAACATATTTCAAAGGTGGCCATTTAATTTCTATAACAAAATATATATTATTAATATACATATGCATCAATCTTTACGTCATAGTGACAGCCTAAATAAGATGTATATTCCCTATAATCGCTCTTCTTTCTCTAGCCCCTTATCTCTCTCTTTCTCTCTCTTACTCTCTGTATATATATATATATATATATATATATAGATAATATTAGTGGAAAATATACATACATATGCAAAATATATATAAAAAATACCCATACATGTATATTTTCAGAAAAAAAAAATTTTTTTCCAAGAGGAAGGATCCAGGTAGAAATCAATGTCTAGGACAGAGTAAGGATATAATCAAAAGGCTTAAACATTAATATTCCATGGTCATAATTTATTCCATTGGAATCGTAATTTTTCAATTTTTTGGATGTTATATATATATATATATATTGTACAAAACTTTATAATAGCAAGGAATAAGCGTAATTTAAAATTTGAATTACAAAGCATATCAGGGTAAATTTAATAACTAAAAACAGCCGGTTTCGTCCTTGTCTTATCAAGTTTTATTCTAATTAAATAAAAGAATAAACTAATTTATGGGATGAGTAATAGGAAAAAAAATTAAAGGAAATATAGAGACCAATAATATTCAGACGTAGCAAACAATCCCTCTGCTTACAGAGAGAACGCTTGCGGGATCTGATATATAAGGACTCCAGGAACTTTTATGGAAAACATCCAGCTGGCGTCCATGGTACCTCTATGGAGTCCACAACTCTGGGCAGTACAAAAGGATGGCAAATAAAACAGCTCTGTAAAGCCGAATTTTCGTATCCAGTCGAATAGTCCGCTCATTCCACAAGCGATGACGAAATTTTCCGAAAGCACTGGTAGACTTAGGAATCCGATGTCCGATGATCGCAAAAGCGTGAAATCCAGGATCACAAATACATATCCATACAACTAAATGTGTTAGCTCTATCACTGATATTGAGCACTTTCCAATAAGTACCGCGCACATATAATATATATAGTAAATACATATTTTTTTTATGTCCATCGTCTTTGTCAAATTGAACTGAATTGTATTTTAATGAATATTGTTTGAAGAAGGTTTATTAAACAGAAACGTCAGACGTCGACATTTCATTCATTTTAAACAACATAATTACATTTAAGAATTTTTGGTTTGTTTTTTTCCAAATTTTTTCTTCATTCTAGCGGATCTATATCCATTTACATTTGCTTACATATATATATATATATATATATATATATATATATATATATATATATATATATATATATATAATAATTTTTTTTAAAATATTTGAATATAAGCTCTACTTCTGTATGGAGACCTGTCTTCTTAAAAATAAAAACAAAAATACTAAAGGACTCCGGATTATTTACATGACGTGTTCCTTCCTATTTTTCTGCATACTTGCGCGCGCGCGCACACACACACACACACACACACACACATATATATATATATATATATATTTGCTGTTCTTATAATTGTATAATTGCATATAAGGATTTTTTGTTTGTTCTTTTCCGTATATATTTTTTCTTCATATATATATATATATATATATATATATATATATATAATTTTCAAGTACACACACACACACACACACACACACACACACACACACACACACACACACACACACACACACACACATATATATATATATTATTTTTTCAGATATATCTTCGGTTTTATTGCTTGAATTTTCCCAGATCACTCTAGTGCGCATTTTCTCATCCTAAAAGTGGTATTAATATCAGATTTGTAATTCCAATTTTATTACTAGAACATTAACCTGGATAATAAAATATGATATAATTGTGAGCACTGAACGAGGAATTTCTCTGCTGTAGGTAATCATATTTTATACGCTGTGTTTCTTCAGGACGTGGGCGATCATGGTTCTCCACAATATCCTATCCTTTTTACCTCCTAGCCAGATTTCCTGTCTTTTTTAGAATCGGGGTCGGCAACCTTTTCCTGAGTATGTGTTGAGTTAGGGTTTTAAAAGCATTCAATGTGCCAACAGCATACGTATATTTTTTTTATACAAGTCAAGGTGAATATACCTGTCCTACAATATATTTTATATAGTAATATATATTATATATACTTTAGTACATATTAAAATCGAAACAGCTAAATATCTTTGCGTTGTAGTAGTCGTACTTCGTGATGTCATTTGCGGCTATATACCATTGGGAATTGCTTGTGTTGCACGCGTGCTGTAGGTTGCCGACACTTAGAATATCGTGATTCCTCACATGTCCAGTCGATGGTATTCTCAGCACCCTACTGTAGAACAACATATCTATTGCCTCAAGTGTCTGCTTCGTTTGTGATGGTATTATCCAGCATTCATGGCCATATAAGAGTGTAGACACCTCGGCGTGGTGTAATGGTTAGCAAGCTTGTCTCGCTAGATAACTGAAAAAGTGAGTTCGATCCTCACTAGATGCCCCATACTTTCGGCCTTGTGCCACATCTAAGCTACGCCTGGAAAATAACTATAGGAGTGTAGACATTGCATAGCTGTTCATTATTCTTTTTTTGTTTCTAACAGGATTTACTTGTTTATTAACATCTTAATTACTGTTCATATGCACCCCCCCAACTCGGAACGGTAGCAGCTATTAGGGTCCCAGCTATGGGCCAGGGACGTTCCGGCAAGGTTGGCAAGGTAGGCAGTACCTACCATTTTGCTGTTGAAATAGTTAAATGTAACCGCCACTTCTACTCCAGCAATTTTTTTTCTTGCGCTTCCCGACTATGTAACTCCCTTCCTCTTAAGTGTGTCCCTGATAATTATAATCTTCAAAAATTTAAATATAACGACAACCGCCATATTCTGTTGACTTAAAAACCTTTTCATCATTTATCCTTTCCTCAGTCCCCCACTATACACAGTCTTTTCTCTTACTTTCTGTAACCCCCTGCGTGCTAGTGGTACTCCCGCCTTGCTTGGAGTGAAATGCTTAAAAAAATATGGTAATGAATTGTGAACAATCAAATACATTGAATCATTAGCTGCATCTACTGTAAGGAAAGTTAGTTCTCTGTGTCGTGCCAGTTGTTTCTTTTTCTCGTCAGAGTTCATCTTACACATCCTCTGTTCATCCGTGCATGGAATATTCTACTATATATTCTCATGCTTCTGTTTTTCATCTGGAGGTTCCTGACAAAATACAAAGAAGGATCTGCTATGTAATCGGTCCTGACTTGGCATTTTCGACTGCAGTCACTTTCTCACCGACATGGCGTGGATTCCCTCTGTCTTTTCTACAAATATTTTCATAGCAACTGCTCTGACGAGCTCTTTTCCCTGATGCCCGGACTAAATGAATTCAAGCGCGCTATTAGCTTGGCATCTAGGTCCCACCATTTTACTGTCAAAATAGTTAAATTTAACCGCCACTTCTACTCCGGCAGTTTCTTTTCTCGCGCTTCCCGACTATGTAACTACCTTCCCCTTACTTGCTTCCCTGATAACTATAATCTTCAAAAATTTAAATACAGCGCCATCTTCTGTTTAACCCCGTTCATCATTTATCCTTTCCTTCTTCCGAGGATTGGTATTTCGAACCGAACCTTTTATTTGTTCCACGGGGGAAAATTGTTCTAGTTCCACGTGGCATACTCCTTCCGGTTGTCTCAGTTATTTCCTTTTAATTCAATAACTCTCCAAGATTTGGTTCACCACTGCTGTGGCTTGGTATGGAACTCATAACTCTTTGATCTAATCACTGGATCTAAACAAAGTCTTTATCCACTGGCCCATGTGTCGTTAAGGACAGACGTGAAGAAGGGTGGAGAGTCCAACGGCCGAAACATTGTGAATATAGCAATGAAGATGAGGATAACAGTCCGAGTAATGTAAATAATGCAAGTAATCATAATGTCTCATCTCAGAGATATAGATAGATAAAATATTCAGATTTCGGCATTAAATAACCTATAGAAGTGTTGATATGCCGCTAAACAAACCCAACCAACTAACCTGCTTCTTAAGGCGTTGCTTAGTTTTAGAAGGCATTATTTGCTATTTCAATCTGACTTCCTTGTCACGTTGTGAGTTCTCTGTAAAGACACTTCCTAGATACCTTAATTTCCCATGTATAATACGCCTTCATCCATAATACGCACCCCTAAAATTTTGCTGAAAATGTGGGAAATGTGAAAATACTCACGCATAATACGCACCCCTTGTTTGGTAATCAAACCCTATAAATTGTACGTCTCCAATTTCATTACGGCCAGCGTTTCCTAATCTTATTCAAGCTGCAATTGAAGATATTTATAAACATTTCTGATCAATACGATTCTAAAAGGAAACGGAAATACCTATATTGTGCGTACTGCGCAGACTCGTTAACCTGTTTTTGTCCAATAAAATGAGCAATCTATCGGATCTACATTTAGTTTTTCGCAAAAATGGTTTTAAACAGAGAATAATGTCATTCAAATTTAGTTTTATGATAATTCTTATTTTATTTTACATTTGTAATTATTGTTAGGTACATATGATTGTATTTGACATCCTTATGGGGTCGCAATCGCCGAATATTAGTGTCAAATTGTCGTATGTTTGTGTTGAGTTGTCATTTCGGAACTGAAACCAACGGTAATTTTTTAATGATTTCTTTTGTAGTTGTGCATAATACGCACCCCTAGCTACGGTATTAAAATTTTTGTTTCCAATTCTTACTACGCTTTATGGCTGTTTTTTATTTTTATTTTTGCAGGTAACCATAGATTCTGCTTCTTATAATTGATGTTTCGTTTTTTTTTTTCTCGCTTTTCTTTTACCATCTTCTGTAGAAGTTAATCTATACCTGTTATCTGCGTGTAATGTGTTACTACGTTTGGAAAAATGAATATTATTTTATGAAAGTATATTCATCAATTACCCGCCTTCTTGTTTGTCTACACATCGTCCTTCCTTGTATTTAGCACTTGCGAAATCATATTTCTTAAAATTCCTTTCGTTTTCATTCTCTTCTCGAAAGTCTAATTTTCGTTTGCATAAAACAAATGAACTTCATTTGAAATGCTCACTATTAAATACGAGGTCTGATCAAAAAGCACCGGGACTGAGGCTATGAAGACGCTAAAATACGCAAAGTGAAGCCACTTGGTACAGATGAACATTGAACTCACTAAGTTATAACATTCTCGCTTCTTCCGTTAATTATAGCAGTGCTTAGAAGGAAAGTGTGTAGAGTGTGGTCGACTTACCATATCATAGAAGTTCCATCAGTGACCATAGCTTGTACGGGGGTTTTTGGCCATGGACAATATTCGCCAGGATTGACAGCCATGATATTCCGCAAATCTCGTTCTTTACGTTATTTTCCTATTTCCAAACACCAAGTCCTACTTGTAAGAAACAAGATTTCAAGACGTCGATGCAATCACAGTGGATGCAACGAGACAACTTTTCAGTACCAACCCCCAACCCCAAAAAAGTTACAGGAATTCTCCCATCAATGGAAACGACGCTGGATAAAGTGTGTGGCTTCAGAAAGGGACTACTTCGAAGGAGATTAAATACTGAATTGTTATGTGTTTTTGTTTTCATTTTTCACAATTTTGATCAGACTATATATATATATATATATATATATATATATATATATATATATATATGATGTTCCAATAACATGAACCCATTTTAAACTTGATTCGCATTTAAAATTGATCCAAGTTATTGGAACATCTTATATATATATATATATATATATATATATATATATATATATATATATATATTTATATATTTGAAAGGCAGAACAGTAAGATATATAATCCTGTGTTCTTATTGATATTTTTTATTTTTATTTTTACAAACCATTGCTCAATGTAAATTTACAGAGCATAAATATTATAAATTAACTGATTTAAAATATGGTTTCTTCGCTACACAGCGATAACCATGTTTCAAAAACTGAAGCTAAAAACTAAATTCGCATTTACAAGGACCAGGGCAGGCCAGAAGTAATAGAGTAATGTCATATTTGCGCGGGAGCTACACAGCCAAGACGTCTCTCTCCATCCGTGATAGACTCCAAAAGCGCCTCCATGCACTTGTGGGTGGTGACTTATTCTCCAACCTCTCTCACGTTGGCGGGATGTGTCAAACCTTTCGCTTCTCCATTGCTACTTCAATGAAAAGTGCTCGGACGAATTAAATACCTTGGTCCCGCCAAGCCAAGGCAAACCTTCATGGCAAGGAAGAACACGCCATGCCAGTTACATAGTAACAAATCATACCCGTCCTTATTCTATTGATGAGAAGTTCCACTCTAAGTGCTTCTTCCTGCGAACCACTGTTCTGTGGAACCGAGTCCCAAGATGGTGTTTCTCTGATCACTACGATCCTAATCTGTTCAAGGCTAGGGTAACGATTATCTTCCACTTCTATCCGCATGAATTTCCTCCTAACGTAAGCCTTTACCTCGAGTGGCTTCCGATCCTTGTAAAGATAAACTTACAATATATATATATATATATATATATATATATATATATATATATATATATATATATTTAAAAGAAAAACAGACCACATTAAGGTACCATTATCATAATTTATTTCACCAGAGTCCTTTTAAAAGGACGCCGGGTAAGGGATTCTACCACTAAGCCGTTGGCACACGGAACGGAAAAAGGCGAATTAAGTGTATTTATTTTTTAGATAAACACACAGTGACTGAGAGAACTCGATTTACCGAAGAGTCATGCATCATATATATATATATATATATATATATGCATCATATATATATATATATACATATATGCATCATATATATATATATATATATATATATATATATATATATATATATATATATAT
>CAHIKZ030004198.1:1667500-1695000 GCA_903632075.3 Acanthosepion pharaonis
TCTATCTATTTCAATCTGTTTATATATATCTATCTATTTCAATCTGTTTATCTATCTATCTATCTCGGTCTGCTTATGTATCTATCCCAGCCTCTTTCAGAGGTCTATCTCAGTTTCTTCGTTTTCTTTCTTTCTTTCTTTCTTTCTTTCTTTCTTTCTTTCTTTCTATCCAAGCCTCTTCACATATCTCTACCTCAGTTTCTCAAATTTCTTTCCGCCTGTTTGTCTGTCTGTCTGTCTCTCACTCTCTCTCTCTCTCTCACTCTCTTTTTCTCTCTCTCTCTCTCTATATATATATATATATATATATATACACCAGAGAGAGAGAGAGAGAGAGAAACAGACACAGACACACACACACACACACACAAAACACACACACACATATCTGTGTGTGTTTTGTTCATAACTAATTATCAATTATTGGTTCATCAATCAGCTTAAATTTCTGTATCTTATAAACTTTTCCCACCATTATTATGAGCAAAGAAAGAATGATATATTTTCATAAATGTTTTTAACATATCTATCTATCTATGCGTACATATATATATATATATATATATATATATATATATATATATATATATATATATATATATATCGTGTTATCGTCACTTTTACACTCATTGTATTTGCTTTACTAAAATATAGAAGTATATAGAGACTTCTTTAATGCGTGTTTGATGATGAGAATATGTTATAAACAGTAATTAGATCTAACATAAATGTGCCTATATTTTTCATGGAATGTGAATTCCCTCTCATTTTTCCCTCCTTTAATTCTCTTCAGTTCCCTCCCTCCATTCTACACAACATCCCCGCCCTTCACCCACTCGATGAACCTTTCCATAATTCATATCTAATACATGACTTTTGTTTTTGCGTACACGGCGCCATTACAAGGTTGGAGCTAAACGCTTCACTTAAAAAAATGTTGTTAGGAGATTCATAAATAATTTGTAACTTCTTTCTTTATGACTGATTACATTTCAGACACACAGCCAACATAATGGGCCCTCGATGTTTTTTCCCACATTGATTTTTGAGGTTTTTTCCCTTTATTTTTATTCCGGTCAGTGAACCCAAATTTAGTATTCGACGATTGATTAATAACTAACTTAATTTAATCTCTATCCACGAACATGAATCCATGGAAAAACATGTCTACATATCTACGTATCGATGTCTTTTGTATATTTCGTAAAATCATTTCATCCCAAACAAGAAAGACACTAAAACACAATGGATCCTGAATGAGAAAAATACCCTGTGAAGGAGAGAATAGGATAACAAAAACAAATAAACAAAACAAAACAAGAATGAAGAAGACATACGATAACGACTGACATTGCATTTAAATTTATGAAAATTAAAGTTGAAAGGGAAGGAAGTAGCCGAAAAAGATTTGCACGTTGGAGAAGTGCGATAGGAGAAACTGTTAATGTAGAACTTACATCTAACCATTTAAGAGAAAAATGATGAGACCTTTCCGGCAATCTAGTATTGAGCTTAAATTCACAAAGTCTACGTTCCATGGAGGCTTATCAGAACATTTACCATGAAAATATTTATAGGAAAAGCGGGGGGAAAGGGACTGAAACCGAAATACCAGGTTAGTTCCACTAACATTGCAGATTCTCCTTGTATCTCGAGAACCGATTGCGTGACCTTACTATCAGGTAGCAACCAACCAAAAGGGACTTATCGACGTAAACACTCCCCAGAAGTAATATTTTGTCAGCTCGAAGAAGTCATTGAGAAATTTGTTTTGCCATTTGTGGTATTACATACAAATAGACATTTGTTGATTTGTAAATATTTATATAATAATTTTATATTTGTAGTGACTAATAAGTAAAATTAGTGTTTTTTCACCTCCGGATGTTGTTAATTAGTATCGGCGTGAGTGCCTGTGTATTTGGGACCTTTCTTCAAACGTAGATCTTCTCTTGAGGAGGTGAGATACTGTTTTTTTTTCTCTCTCGGTCGGAGTGTTTATATAAGTTCCTGTCATTAATTTCAGCTGGGTCAACCACAAGTTTAGAGAGAAGAGGCAGTAACCGATATTGTTTGAAGTACGGATCTATACTTGGTGGCTATGAGGATACCTTCCAGGATATTTTTACGAGTTTCCTGTCCCCAAGGTATCTATCGCTAATTTCTCAACAGAAACCCCTGACTGGATCACAGGCTGAATGTACCATGGCCAATTTTCTTTCAAATTTTTATTTACTCGATGTGGGAGGGAGTATAATTGCTTCGTTCCTTACAGTGAATGAATCTCAACGAGTCAGACAGTCTATCATTTCAATGTGCGTGCTTTTAGCAGATGTATAAACCACATGCATCAGCCTATATTGCAGTGAATGCTGGACAGTCTCCTCACAGATGAAGCAAAAGACATGTGGTTCTAGAGAATGGTACTGAGAATAACAAGGAATATTTGAGGAATATGTAAACAATAATGTCACTCATTCTTAGAATAAAAAAAAGTGACAGCTAGAGTTTCGAGAATACATAAGCTGCAAAGAATATTTGCCACTCACAAGACATACGGAATACAAGAAAAACAGCAGGGGACATTGAATAATCTTCCCAACTTTTTGGCAGAACAGAGTTTGAAGAGGATTGTAAAAATACAAACCTTACTAACATCTACAAATGAAAAAAAATCGTGGAAATCCGTGATTATCCATGTCCTTAAGGGTTAAGTCACAGAAAAGAAATGTCAGCAAGTTCTTATATAAAAGTACGTATGTCCCCATGTTTATTTTACAGTAATCTTCTTTATCTAATTTCAAAATCAAACTTCAGAAAGACGCTATCGCCTTTGCATTTCTTTTCAATTTATCATAATCTAAATGAACCTGTACAGTGTGAGGAAATAAAAGGCGCCATTTTTGTCAGCCGCATAATGTATACGAACATTTAAAGAATTTCAAAGGATAAGTTAAAGTTTTACTGTCAATTCAATTAGAAGCGGCTTGTCAATTCTGTTTTGGAGCTAACTGCATATAGGCGAACAGACAAAAACTCACATAAATACAGTGTGCCCCAAAAGTCACCGCGAGATTTTAAAATGTCAGAACATGTCTGATTTTTCGTATTTTTTTAATTTCTTTTTCTTTTTAGAACTTCTAAATAAATAATCAGTAAATTTTGTCTGTCCGTCCGTGTATCTGACCCCGCGCCACTAACTCGAGCCATATTTGGTCTACATAAATATATACCTTTTTGGATTAAAGGATGATCCCGGGATTACAAATCTGTCCTTCATTTGGTGCCTAATCGTTAACATGAAGATTGGTGTCCCGATAAGAAAGGAACAGTTAAAAATTAAAATTTTAAAATAAATAATAAAAAAAAAATTAGTGATTTTAAAAGTTTTTAATTTATATTGAGTTTGAAGTAACACAAAAAATGTGTGAGTTTAAATTTTTTTTTGTTTTAAATTTAATTGGAAAGATCTCAAAAACTTTGTGAATTGAGAAAATCAATTATATTTCTTCAAAATGCCAAGGTATCTGCTTAAGTGAGAGGTTTCGTGACGTGAGGTTTTAAAGTTCCGCACAGTTTGTGATTTGCAGGACTCAATCCAATTCGAAGATCAACGGTGTTCGTGATTTGAAGAACTCAAATTTCGGCTTGAATCGGAATTTCAATCCAAATCGGAGTTTCGAAAGGAAATGGACTTATAGAATGAGAATAAAAGTGAGGATTTGAAGTTCCATGGAGAGTATTGAGGAATTCAGTGTTATTTCTTCAAAATTGACGTTGTGGCGTTTACGCTAATTGTAATATAATTAAACTAGCAGTAGATCCCGGCGTTGCCCGGGGATGTAACAGTAAGAGATAGATCAAGTATCGACCATCATAAAGACTGAAAAATAAAATTGACAAAGATTATTGTTTAAGGTTGACGGACACGCATGTCTTAATTAGTTTTTTTTTTTACGAATTGGTCAAACCCAAACTCAAACAAAAACATTGTTTTCAATCATTATGAGTCTACCGATTGAATAGAATTTTATTATAAACAATTGTCTTGTAAATGGAATTTTTAAAGCATTCTGAATGCAAAAATAAAGAAAAAAGTGTGCATGAAAATAAGAAACACTACCTGCCAAAAAAAAAGTGAAGTTTTGTTGAAATCGGTTGAAAAATGTAGGAAATTCGATTCCATATATAAACGAACACACACACACACAAACACACACACACACACACAAACAACCTGGGTTTTATAATAAGTGTAACTCGATATGAGTTGTCCCCCTTTCATTCTCACAATGCCTCTTAATCGTGTTTTCAAATTGATTTTGTGCAAAAACAATTGTGTTTTTCCAATTTTTGGCGCTGTCAGAACCACCGCAAGGTAATGTTACGCAGTCCTGTGAAGTTTTGGTGAAATCGGTTGAAAAATGTAGGAAATCCGATCCAATATATAAACGTACAGACACACAAACACACAACCTGGGTTTTATAATGAGTATGATACTTTATGGAAAAATTCACGCATGCGCGAAGAACCAAAATCGTGGAATTGTATTTTACACGAGCAGCATGGCCCGGCATTGCCCGTACTTGATTCAAAAATCGCACGACTCATACAACAATCGCTATCACTTGACTTAAAATATTTTTGCCCTTCCTTGCCTTTAAAGGAGTGACCTTTTCCATGCAGATTTTGCTACATGCCTTACTTCTTGCCTATCTCACACTGCGAATTTTTTCTAAGCTCTATACTAAACATTAAATCTGTTACGAAAAAAGAACTAAACAAAATGAACACAAAACGATCAGCTTTAAAAAAGGACTCGTAACTGGAAAACCGAATGAAAAAAGAATGTTAACAACAAATACTTTTTCACACCCAACCCAATTCTGCAGAATCAGAATCAATGTTGAGTTTAAGCAAGCGAATGAGCGAATTGGAGTAAAGTGCCATGCAGATTTAAATTTTTCCCACTTGTGACGAATGCAGCTATCGATTTTTTTTTTTGCATGCTAGCGTGCTAGTTAACATTCGTGTCAGTTAGCTGTTGGCTCTCACGCTGGTCAATAGAATCTTCCTGCCTATTTGTGGCAGCCAGAAATAGGCTCTGACTCTGGCCAGTAGAAAATGGGCGCAAACTACATGAAAACTGCCGTAGAATCATGAAAAAATCGATTATTTCCACTAACGATGGGAGTTGGGAAAGGCAAAGTCGGTGTTGGCCTTTCTGCTAACGTGGAGCAAATGCATGTAAATTTTGGTGCAAATCTGTCGAAAATTGCGGCCGTGCATTCGTTACACATACACACACACACACAAACACACACATCCTGCCTTTTATAGATAGAGATTTAAGACATCTAATCAAAATAGAATACTGCGGACCCAATTCTCCCCGGTCTTTTGAACAGGAGTAGAGGTTCCTCCCTTGTTTCCTGTTTAGAACTGTGTTTCCGGTTCTTTATAAAGGCTTTTTCAGCCCAATAGTTATAACGTCTCCGCCTATGCGATATTTTTTATTTTACTAATTATTTATTTATTTTCTCCTCAATAGGAGTAGAAAGGTTCGCCTATCGTCCGGCTCACACTTCTCCCAGTTTTTGTTTTTTTTAACATGTGCACAGACTTATCTCTGGCTTCTTGTTTTGGATTGGGTTTCTGGTTCCTTCTAAAATCTTTTCATTCTGTTTCTTTCCGAGTAGCCTCTTGCGTCTTAGTGGTAATATCAGCTTGTTTGGGGTGAATGGATAAAAAATATATATATATATATATATATATATATATATATATATATATATATATATAATTCAATGCCTGAAAACCAACATCGAAGTTACGATATTTTTTGGCCACCACATTCGCTATGATTTCACGCCTCCCGATTATTTTCTTTGTGGATATTTTAAGGAGCGTTTATAGATCAATAAACCCCAAACATTTCGACAACTTAGGGATGTTACAATTTTTGGATACACTATGTACTAGTGAGTTAGCCCAAATGACTTGACTCACTTTATAGTCCACCAATAGAAGGTTAACCAATCAGAAGTGGTAGAATATTCAATCCGTCGTGTATAAAGGCGGCCATTTTGTCTACTCTTGTCAGGCGACCAGAAGGACGAACTACGCTCTGCTACTTTTACCAAAATATCCACTGCTAACCTGAACAACGCTTTCCTACTGTCTTCAAGATATTCACTGCTAACCTCTGGATTCTATACTCGAAGACGGCCGTCATCATGAACAACAAAGGATAACACCTGAGCATAAATTCGAGAGCTGTAACCAAAGTTTTTAACGACTGTTATGAAGAATGCTATGGAAAAGACGCGTCTGTGTGAAATCGAAAATGGAGGATATTTATGTCAAATATTTTTTTCATAATTAAAACGGAATATATCTCCTATTTCTGAATTTTCTTTCTGTATAAAATTATTGTGAAAATGTGCACAAAGTGACTTTTGTGACATCTTGTACTCATAGACCAATATGAACTTGGTGTGTGGTTTGGCAAGAAACAGCACTTAACTCGAAAGAGACAATCGTGATACTAATATTCCAGACTTAGCTAAACAATTCACATCTTTGACAATTACCCAGAAATACTAATCATGGATGGATCAACTTCTTTAGATATATTTCGATTTCCTTCACTGAAATTCGAGTTAAAGCGAATGTTATGTTTTGGAATCAGTTCCTTTTTCCCATTGTCTGATTTGCATAAAGAAAAATAGCTTCTTTTTTTTTGCAATTCATTTTAGGGAGAGGAAACTTTTTTGTCATTGCTGAGTAATTTCCAGTCTGTTAGCTTTTCCATGCCTCCTCTTCTAAATGTACTTTTTTTTTACTGTGGCCGTTAGCGTTGGAACAGTTTCAGTGTTAACTGACAGTATTTTTGTGGGAAATGGACACTCAAATCAGTTGCAGTTTTTGCATTTGTACTAATATGGGGGTATTGTATATTGACACGGGTGTGCTTTAAATTGGCAGAAATAGAAAATATAGGGAACACAATAACAAGAACTAAAGCATTGATCGTTCTATTCAGCACCTGGGGTTAATTGTAGAACAATAAGTAAAATAAATGTCCGTTCGTGGCACCCTGCATTATTAGAAAACTGAAAAGAGATATTCATAAAAATATGATTTATTTTTATTCGGTTTGTTAACCTGTTGATAGTTATTTAGAGACGAAGAATAATTGAGTTTTGAGAATAATTCTCTAATTGTATTTAGGCGATCCGAAAGAAAGAAAAAGGAAGAAAAAAAATAATAAAAAGAAAGAGAAAGAGAAATAGATAGTACAAAACCCGGTCATAAGCAACACACGCGTAAAACTAACACAAAAACAGGTGTCAAAAGATATCCAGGTCAAAGTACCTGACCGAAATCCACGGAAAATAGAAATTGTTATATTTGGTTGAAGGAATAGAGTTTAGAAATAATGATACGAGACGGGGTAGTGAGCGGAAAGGCACACGCGCGATTGATGCATAACAGATGTCGGTCAAGCACCTGACCTACTTTCGTGTCCGCGGAGTATGGGAGTTTGTTATCAATTTGGCTGAAGAAATAAGATTTTAAGGACAATGGAAAAAAATATTAATAGGTAACGAACGAAAAGGGGTGTCATTGAGATTATAAGTGACTGCTGGGAAATGTATACGAAAACAAAACATTGGTACACGAACCCTGACCAGTTCTAGAGTTGAAGATAAGAACCACCCACGATGATGAGTGAAGAATATTTTCAATTTAGATAATTAAGATTTTGTTAACAGGCCCGAGCGAAGGAAAGAGGTGAAATATTTGTTTTAGCTCGCGGAAGACGCCGACAAGGCGGAAAAATTCTTTCTTTAGGTCGCATCTAATTAGCGGCAGGCTGTTTTGACAAATACCACGTATACGAAAAAGACAATTTAAATTTTGTTTTTTTGGCAAGGTGTTTCTTCCCCAGAACAAAGCCTCGGATTGTACACGCCCGATTAGAGACGTCACGAAGGAAGGAGGGAAGATACCGACCAGAGTCTCATTAGCCGAGGGCAGTCACATGATACATGAGGGAGGAGGAGAGACACCCGACCAGAGTCTCATTGGCCGAGAGCGGTTACGTGATATGCCAGGGAGGAGGAAAGACGCTCGACCAGGACCCCGTTGGTCGAGAGCGGTCACCTGACATACGAGAGACCAGGGGAAGCGGGTATGCGCCTCCCTACCCAGAGGCACTGTAAGGAAGTAGGAGTGAAAGTAAGAGCGATAATGGGAAATCAGAAATAATGGGACTTTTGGAATTATCAAGAAAACCCTGGCGCCGACAGACCCACCCCAGTTTGTTACGGCGTCAATAAAAAGCAGGCCAAACAGGCAGAAGAGTTGCAGGGCGGACGGCGAGAGAGTTGCAGGCCAAACAGGCAGAAGAATTGCAGGGCGGACGGCGAGACAGTTGCAGGCCGGACAGGCAGAGAAGTTGCAGTTGGAGTTGGGTTTGCGCCTCAGACGAAGAAGAAGTTAACTTGCAGTTGCGCCTAGAAGAAGTTGAAATCAAACCAAGCCTAAGAATAGAAATTCGCCCAACTCAAGTCGAAGTGAATAAATTCGTCCAAACCAAGCCTAAGAATAGAAATTCGTCCAACCCAAGGCGAAGTAAAGGAATTCGTCTAACTCAAGTCGAAGTGAATAAATTCGTCCAAACCAAGCCTAAGAATAGAAATTCGTCCAACCCAAGGCGAAGTAAAGGAATTCGCCTAACTCAAGTCGAAGTGAATAAACTCGTCCAACCGAAGCAGAAGAGAAGAAGTTGATTCGCGCACTGACGGCGAGGGAAATCAGCCGTGAACGACTGGTAGAGATCAGCGCTCAGTGTCGAAACCAAACCACACCCCGAAATGCAAATTTCTAGAGAACAAGCAACTCGAAGTCTTAAAAAGTTGTATAGTAGAAGCTTGGTGCCACAGTCCATAAAACGGGTCAGGGAGATAGGAACAATTTTTTGTAACGAACATTTAGATATAAAAGGTTGTTACCCTTTTTTTCAATAATTTTTGGCCTCGTGAGTTTTTCTTTTACTTGTGTTATCACCTCCGTTGAACCCAGCTGGCATACGGCCCCAATCCCTGTTTGATCCCGTCTGTCTAAGATCTAATCACAACGTGGGTAGGCAGACCGAGATCAGTGCAGTTACCCTAGTAACCAGGCGTTGGAAGCGAGTTGGGAACGACGAGGCTGGTATTCATCTAACCAAAGGGTTAGAACGTCACACTTGGAGCAGCGGAGGGGCGAACAGCTGACGCCGCGGCAAAGACGTCACAACTGGTGCTGTCCGTGACCAGGACATCAGAGCCTGGAGAGCACGTGACGTCACAACTGGTGCCGCGAACGAGATCGAACGACACAGTCGACGCTGCGACCAGGGGGGGGCGACGTCATACGTTTATTTTAATTTAATTTTGTTTACAGTAAGGTTCACCTTTTACAAGGTCTGGGGACCATTCGAGTTAGAGGATTACGATAAAGGATAGTTTATATGGATAGAAGGGGTTTAATCTAGACTTGAACATATTAGGATTATAGTGAACCGGGGAACATCTTTTTGGGATCCTGCTCCACAGAGGGAAGAAGCTGTTTGAGTGGAACTTACTTCTCGCCGATAGGATGCAGAGTGTTTTCTTACTGTGTAAGTGGCATGGTGGGTCCTACCCGTGAAGGATAGACTTGGCGGGACCAAGAAATTATAATTCGTTTGTGCAGTTTCCATGGAAATAGCGATGGACCAGCGAGAGTCACGCCATATCCCGTAAATTACTCTTTCGAGTAATTTCTAACACATCTCTTTATCATCTCTCAGGTGCGTCTCTGTCTTTGGGCAGAGTGCACTCAGGGGAGGCACCGTCAAATGACAGAGTCGCAACTGAGGAAAATTATACTGAGAGGTCCCGGTCCTGGGAAAAAGCTGCCCGAGGCCGCGCCTTCTCATTGCACCAGAGGGTAGGATCGGTGTACGCACAGAGGCCAGCGCAACCGGCGCTCGCGGGGGCTCGGGGAATTTTGTTCCTTGCCCGGGTGTACGCGCTCGGGCTCCGCACATTAAACCGACCTTGTGTCACAACCTGACCTCGTGGCGGGGTTGAGTAAATACAAATATCCCGCCTGTGGGAGAGAGTTTTGAGGGTGGAAAATATTTCTTATCCAACAAGGACCCAAGGACGTTTCTGACGCTATCAAGACTGGAAAGTGACGTCTGGGTATCTCCCACCGATATATAGCAACAGTACTCCATTGTCGGTATGATCTGGTTTTTATAATTGGGGTTCTACTTGAGGTCGGCTGTGATTTTGAGGCCCAATATCCTCTTAAGGCACGAGAGCTTCTCGAGAGGAAATCCGTTCACCGTGACTGACGGTAGATTGGGGTCTGATCGACCGTGATGGAATGCACCTAGTTTGGTTTTAGAGACACTGAATGTAAATAACCATTTTATCCACTGGAAATTTAGTGTTAGAATATTTCTTATCCAACAAGGACTCGTAGGCGGATTTGAACTCTATCAAGTGAGGTCTGGATATCTCCCACCCAAATAAAGCAACAGTACTCCACTGTCGGCCTGATCTGGCTCTTATGAACGTAGATGAGTCATCTACTAACTGGAGTTGTAAAGAGAGCCGATCATTTTACATGCATATTTAGCAGTGGCTCGCAACACGAAGTCGGCTGTGAGTTTGAGGCCCAATATCCTCTTAAGGCACGAGGCCTCTATGCGAGGAATCTTTCATCGACTGGCGGTAGTTCGAAACAGATCGATGGTGATGAATGTACCCAGTTTGGTTTTAGAGACACTGAATGTAAAATAACCATTTTATCTACTGGAAATTTAGTATCAGAATATTTTTATCCAACAAGGACTCGAGGACATTTCTGACGCTATCAAGATTGAAAAGTGAGGTCTAGGTATTCCCCACCCAAATATATAACCATTATCATTGTCAGCATGATCTGGCTTTTAAATAAGTAGAGAATATAGAGTGAAGAGTCAGATATTTGGTGGAGAGTTACAGTGTGTCGATATATTTATACTCCTGCATCTTTAGTGATTTTTCGTATGTTGGGGTTCTACTTAGAGGTTTATTCCTGTGAGTTTGAGGCCCAATATCCTCTTAAAACACGAGGCCTCCACGAGAGGAAATCAGTTCAACGTGACCGTCGGTAGTTCGGGGTCTGATCGACGGTGATGGAATGTAACTAGTTTAGGTTTTCGAGACATTGAATATGGTCTTCTTAAGCGACACTTCAAAGTCTATACTACTTTTTTCTCCAACAAGGATTCGAATACACTTTTGGACACTATCAAGGCTGGAAAGTGAGGTCTGAGCAGATCCTGCCCAAATATAGCAACATTACTCCATTTTTGGCCTGATCTGATAAAGGTAGAGGATAACATGAGGAATCAGGTACTTACTAGAGCGGTACAGTGACCAGATCATTTTCCCTGTATTTTAGCGATGGATCGTATATGGGAGTTCCACTTGACGTCGGCTGTGAGTTTGAAGCCCAATATCCACTCAAGGCACGAGGCCCCCACGAGAGGAAATCCGTTCATCGTGACTGACGGTAGTTCGGGGTCTGATCGACGGTGATGGAATGTAACTAGTTTAGTTTTAGAGACACTGGATATAAATAACCATTTTATCCACTGGAAACTTAGTGTTAGATCTGAAGAGCTAAGAATTTTTAATATTTTGAATGTAACAGATAAAAAAGGAACTCAATTGTCGGTTATATAAATAAAAGATGTCTATTTATCCACACAGTAATAATAAAAAAAAAGTAAAGCAGTTGGTAATTTCATTCAACCCAGGTATTTTTTTACTCACTATCAACCTTTTAAATGTTATTTAAAGCCAGAAATTATTTTTTTTTACACTGTAAGATTTTTTTTTGGGGGGGGGTGATGATAACGATTTATTGATAAAGTTGTTGTAATTAACCCGGAGACAAGAAATGGACTCATATCTTTTCCCAAGAATTAAAATTATGAAGGGAATGTCTACAGTTTTATATGACTTTGTTTATTGTTTCAAACTTTTAATTGATTATATGGTGGATGTGTGTGTGTGTGATGCGGCATTCACCCTGGGCGGATTGAGCCGGCTTCTTCCTGTTGTGAGAAGAAGATTCTTGGGATAAATTACAGAAGTAGGGTACCCAGGCCTACTTCGGATAACGTTCTTATTAAGCTGCGGGATTCCCACAGACGCAGAGACAGGAACGACCAGAAGCCGCTGTGGTTGCCGATGCAGACGCTCCTTGATTTTCACCAGAGCCCTGTAGAGCCGGCGTGTGTCAGACCTGTCCGCCTTTGGTGGCCCTACAAGGAACGAAGTTCCGGACGGCATAGCGCTGACACTACCGTTTACACACCCCCACCGACTGTGAGGTAAGGGTTGGACTTTAGGGGCTTACAGTACCAGGTGTTCCCAAGCGGTCCCTTATATGGTGGATGTGCGTTAGTGTAATGAATAGCGGCTCAGAATGATTGATTAGAGCGCCAAGTTCGAATTCCAGTCGATTGAGTTACCATCACTTACGTGCAAATAACCTTAGTACATGTATAAAACCACCTCTTTTACGCACATCTATGGGTAAGTAAAAGTGCAAACTTGGCCATATAGCCTTGGTTGGCAACCAGTATGGAAAAAACTTAATTCAAACAAGTCTGGAGAGTGTTGGACTCCATAAGGATATCTTGCTCAAGACACACCAGTACTGCTGCTGCTGCAATACATGTGGTACCCCTGTGACTCTCAGGGGTTACGGGTATCGTGATTGAGAAACAGCACGACATTTACCATTCTTATCTAAAGCTTGATAGATTCTTTTAGCAAGAAGCGATAGTAAATCATCAGTTGTCTTAGATAAGCTGTTTCAGAATCAATTCGATTTTATGCCATACTAGCTTAAAAGTGCTGTATGGAGCAGCAATTAAGATAGCTTCTGTGGAGAGTTTGATTAGTTCTTCGGCTTGTTTAGGAGTTTGAGAGTCCCTACGTCTTTGCATTGGAAGCTCTCCGGACTGACGAGGTCTTCATTTGCACGGGACTTTCTTTTCCTTGCTGCAGCCTTGGCTTCTTTTGATTACAATCTGGTCCTCTGTTGGCGGAAAATTCTCGTATGCGATAGGCACCAACAAATTATAAAGAACTCAAAATTGATCTCTGCATTTAAGTATTGCATTACTATTTAAGCTTACCTTTTAAAAGTTCAACGATAATTCTCCTGCCGCCACTTAAACACATTTTGATGAACGTAGGTCCTTACTTTCCGTACAAACAATTATTTTTATTTCATCGGTGACTTTCACTGGACTTCGCAGTTAGTTTCAATTATTCCCAAATTTATTTCCAAGTTATAAAAATTGATATCGTACAAAAATTTCGTCGCAAAATATCACACAATAATTGCCGTAAACAATCGCAGTAATGAAAACTTGGGAATCAAAAATTTCAGAACTGGATTACGGCCTCAGTTGAAAAAGTGTGACACACTGACATTCGAATTTATTTATATAGATGTAAAAATATAAACAAATTATATTATTTTGAATAAAGTGAGTTAAATCTTAGCTCGAAGAAAAAAAATTGTTAAAGAAATATACACAGAAAGAATAAATTACTTGTGACAGACTCTTTAGATGCTGTCGATAGCACTGAATTGCTTTGGTTAATTCATTTGTAAACATGTTTTGGGCGTTACGGAATACCGAAAATTAAACATGGCTGTTTGTTATTTTTGTTTGACTTGATATTGCTAAAACTTGTTATTTTAGGTCTCATTAAATTGCTGGTATAATTGGCGACAACAATCTATAACTTAACCTCGCGTAAACACAAAACAATCTTGCTGAAATAAACACATTGAATTTCTTAATTTGATACGTGTTTGAAATAAAAATGGTCGGCTTTCCTAATACAGGATGCGAAAACGAGGCTGTACATTACGAACTCGAGACTGAATGTCAGTTGTAAAAATCCTGGTAAAAAAAAAATGAAAGCAACTCTGATAATTGCGTTTCATATACAAATGCTGCTTGTAATCTAATTGTCCCTCACTACACGCTTTTGTAATATAAAAAAAACAAAACGATATTTACTATTCCTTATGTTTTATTTTATATTAATAGTTTATTGTTTCTTTGTACGTTCGTGAACTTTAATTGATTCTTGCTGCAATGCAGATTACATTTGCACTCTGGCCGCGTCGTCAATTGTGACAGTGAATAATCATAAGAGCATTAAGAGATTATTTTCATATTCGTTCTTTGAAATAAGGTGAGGTATATTTTCTATCTATCTATCTATCTATCTATCTATCTATCTATCTATCTATCTATGTCAGTATGTTCATATCTATGTATCTATCTCTGTAGCTATCTAGCTAGCTAGCTATTTATACATTTATCTATAAGTGTAATTTTGTCTGGAAATAGATAGATAAGTATCTATCTATCTATCTATCTATCTATCTATCTATCTATCTATCTATCTATGTATGCTTGTAATTATCTATGCCTGGAAATGAATAGAGATCTATCTATCTATCTATCTATCTATCTATCTATCTATATATATATATATCAGTTGTTATCTATCTATTTACCTTATTCTATTAACAACTATCTATATGAGTATATACATTGCTGTCTATCTATTAATCTATCTGTGTATCTATTAAATTATCTATCTATATTTTTTATCTACATCAGTTTGTAGCTAGCTGTATCAGTCTGATAGTATCTATCTATCTATTTATCTATCTCAATATAGTCATTTATCTATCAATCTATCTCAATGGGGTTATCTATCTATCTATCTATCTATCTATCTATCTATCTATCTATCTATCTATCTATCTATCTATCTCAATATGGTCATTTATGTATCAATCTATCTCAATGGGGTTTTCTTTCTATCTATCTATCTATCTATCTATCTATCTATCTATCTCAATATGTTCATTTATCTATCAATCTATCTCAATGGGGTTATCTATCTATCTATCTATCTATCTATCTATCTATCTATCTATCTATCTCAATGTGGTCATTTATCTATCAATCTATCTCAATGGGGTCTTCTATCTATCTATCTATCTATCTATCATTCAAAATTAATGAAATTTGCTCTTCCCGATTGAATAACTTTTATCATTTTCTATATATACATGGTGTCCATTAAAAAATATTACAAAAGCAAATGAACGGAGGACTTGATACGAAATGAGGAGTAGATATTGATGTTTTTTTGGGTTTAACTTATATAATACACCTCTATATATGGGCACCATTAGTTGCACGAAGCACATTAAGACGGTATTCGATTCCTTGCCATGTTGTAGCATGGCTTCATCAATTGTGGCAATGGCATCAGTGATCTTTTTTCTTTAGATCAGTTACATCCCGTATCTTTGTTCAATACACGATATCTTTGACATAACCCCATATATGTTCAGCGGAGTGATAGCTGGTGAACAAGGTAGCCAGGGAATTGGTCCATCACTTCTAGTCCACCTGTTTGGAGATGTTAGGGATTCATTTAACAGTAACTATTTCATCAACAGGCTACCTGAAATGCACAAAGCAATGTGATTAAAAACTTCGACAACTACTGAGTACATAGAACAAATTTGATTAAAATATCTCATCAATTGTTTTTTGTATTATATTTTAATGTGTAAAGCCACTTTATAGACGTCATTCATTAATCATATACTGAGGATGACCTCAGTTTCATGTTTGAATGCAAACTTCCAACCATATCTGTTGATATATTTATCTCGACGATAAATATATACGGGTCAGAATATTAATGGAAAAATAAATTTACAGTACGTAATTAATAAAATATAATGCGTTAAAATTAACAAACGACACTACAGAATAACTGCAAATAGCCACATTTTGACTGACAATGATTTCTACTGAATAGTTTTTAGAATAATATGGAATATAAGCTAACGGCTAGCTAACAGCCGTTAGGATGATACAAACGGGAATACCTGATCTTGCTACCACGAGCCAAGCCACAACACACATGGCCTGAAGATTGCGTTCACGCATGAAACAGGCTATTGCCATTTGGTGTTACCCTCAGCCTCCACTTTTATATTTACACACGCTATATCCCAATAAACAAAAGCAAAATTTCATGAACGTGTGCGTCTAAACGAACTTTAAATTCATGAAGACGTGGAACAAATTGAAAAAAAAATGAAAAAAAAAAATAGAAATATCATTTAAAACCACAACCACAGAATACTAGAAATACCAAGAAACACCGATTTCTATTACCCTCAATCTATGACTGCTAAATTTTCCAGGCTAGACTTCGCTTGTGAGGAAACATGAATTATAGGATTGAGGTTGACAGACACAAGATTTGGAGGTTTTGTATGAATTAAAACAAAACAAAATGTAAAGGCTACCGTCATACAATACACAAATCCTGTCAATAGATTTCAATGTTGACTGTGTTACTGCTGTATACCGTACCTATGAACACTAACGGGTATGTCCCAATCCTGGTAAATACGTCGGACACCATTGTAAGTGGGGGTCATTTGCTGTCTAAGTAGTCCACCACTAGCAGTGGTTTACCTACTTCACGCCGCTAGCGAGTATTGTATTTTGTTGATGTTATAAAGATTACCATTTCATTTCCAACTTCCGTTTTAGATATTCCTCATTTAGTAACCTTTTCTAGCTTACAACATTTTGGCGACGAGGATGAGATATTGACCCCATAAGGAAAAGACATTGACTCTATGCAAAGTAAATCTAAAAAGTGGGGTTGTTATATAAGGTAACTATGAATACTTATGGTTATGTCCCTGTTGTAGATTCCGTGTTGAAATCTGGTACCAATAAATCACAAACATCAGGAATGAATATATGAAAATAATGTATTAACGTAATAATATAAACTGGTAAAGCAGGTTAGTAGTTCCAGAAATACGGGTTAGTAGCAAAAATATATACAGTCGTTGGTATTGAAGTGTCGTTAATGACTTCGTATTGAGTCTCCGTGCTCGCTCACTGTGACTCCTTTACAACGCTAGTACCTCACCCTCACTCTTCCGGTTACCTACAACCTTTTACTTTGTCACTCTCGACTCGACTCGACTATTCGGTCTTGCTTTTGTTTTACTCACGCCTTGCTCTCAGGTCTTCACGTAACCGTAGTATATGTATATACTGGGTGAGTCTATTTGTGCAAAAAGGGGTGGACCCCTCAACAGTCCCAGTCCTTATAAATACGTCGGACACTATTGCAAGTTGGGGTAATATGCCAAGTAGTACACCATTAGCAGTGGTTTACCTACTCACGCAGCTGGCGAGTATTTTATTTTGTTGATGTTATAAAGATTATAAAGATGCCATTTCCAACCTCCATTTTGTTTATTCCTCATTCAGTAACCTTTTCTAGGTTACAACAGTTACCCAACATAAAATATCTACTCAGGCATGAACCTTAAATTCTCCTCTAATGTGGTTACCAAATTAAATAAAGGCCACGCAACCAGTTATTGATATATTCCAAAAAGGCTTGCTATGTTCCGGATGGATAAAGTATATGCATTGTATGATCAAAGCAACATCACAACATGACGGGTACAGAGTTGGTCTCTTGTCATTCCTTAATTATCTCTTAAATCCAATACATGTCGTTTGATCACGCTGGCTATGGCGCTCTTTAGTCACGCCATGTTTCGGTATGTGTTACAATTGATCTAACGATCCAATTTTCCAAGTCCTTAGTTAATTGTATTCAACACAACAGATCGAATTGGCTGTATCAATAGAATTTATTTTCTCCATTTCTACACAGCTATATCTGTTCGTGTCTATCACTCAGCAATCGTGGTTTGTTTTTCTCTTTTTTCTTTCTTTCTTTCATTATTTCTTTTTTTCCAGTTTTCTTTCTATCTTTTTTCATTTATTATTGAGTTTCCTTTCATTCTTTCTTTCTTTTCTTTTATATCTATCTATCTATCTATCTATCTATCTATCTATCTATCTATTTATCTATCTCACTATGCTCCTGTCTATCTCAGTCTGTTCCTATCAATCTCAGTCCGTTCATATCTATCTATCTATCTATCTGAAGCGATTCATATCTATCTATCTATCTATCTATCTATGTTTTCTTACTTTCTTTCTTTCATTGTTATCTTTCGTTCTTGCTTCTATTTTATCGTGTTGGGACCCATGTCTATATGATATATATCATTTTCCATTCATATATATCTTATATCTAACTGCACAAGCGTGGACAGACACACACACACACATATGTGTGTGTGTGTGTCAGTCTATTTATCTCTTTATCTATCTCATTTTTCCCTTTTTATTTATAAAATCCATTATATTTTTTGTAATTTTACTATCTATCTATCTATCTATCTGTTTCTCTGTCTGACACAGTTCTGTATTTATCCAAATTCATTTCTCTCCCTCTCTCTCACTCTGCCGACTTCAATATTAGTATATTTACATGTCGCCCTCTTCGTCACACACACACACACACACACACACACACACACACATATATATATATATATATATATATATATATATATATATATATCAGTCTGTTCATTATTCATCTATATTTATCTTTAATTCTAATATATTTAATGTGTGTGTGTTTGCCTGTCATAATTTTTTATATCAATTTTTTTCAATCACAGTTTATTAATACATGTATATATCTATTTGCAGAGCAGGCGGTGTAGAAATACCTGGGCTGGTGACTCGGAGTTATAGACAGCAATATTTTATAAATCATCTGTCTAGAACAGTGATTCTCAAACTCCTCTTAACTGTGCAGCGAAATATTATTACGTCATATATATATATATATATATATATATATATATATATATATATAATTTTTTTAAAAATATGATTCCAACTCGCGACATAAGAGTTCTCATGTTTCAAAACAAGAGCCGAAAACTTCAATATAATTATTTGAATTAAATTGAGGTAAAGTAAGCTCTGTTCCATCTTCAAGCGAAATTTTTTGGAATAACGTATTTCTGAAATTTACGTGTTTTAATAATAGAAATCCAAATTTCCATAGTAACAACACACGCCTACCCAATTTAAACAATTCGCCCTAGCTGTTACCAATATTCGGCTCTTGTTTTGAAAAATGAGATCTCTTATGTCGCGAGTTGGAATCATATTTTTAAATAAATAATTATATTTATGCTCTACTTTTGTATCGAGCACTATTTTTTTTAAATAATAACTAAAATACTAAGGAACTTTTGGATTATTTACCTAACCAGTTCTTTTCCTATTTTCTATATATTTTCACATATATATATATATATATATATATATATATATATATATATATATGTGTGTGTGTGTGTGTGTGTATGTGTGTTCGTATGTGTGTGTATATGTGTGTGTGTGTGGAAGTAGTAAAGTTACAGGGTTAGTATTTGCATAAATGAAAAATTATTAAAACTGTTTCAAATAATTCTTTTTGCTATTTTCGATTATGTTATTTTAAATGATTTTTTTAATATTCTTTTTTTTTAATATATTTATTTTTTTTAATTTCAATTTTTAAAATTTTCCTTTATTTGAATAAATGGCTGTTAACCCTATTTTCATATAACGGTATTTAACATTCTTTGTTTAATTGAAAATTTTAAAGAGGTTGTTGTGGAGTAAAGAGCAGACCACTCGATGAAATCATCCAATATTGTAAATATTTCCACTCTCTGAGGTCGTGAGTAGTCGAATCAGAGTCAATCCCAGGCTCGAGACTAGACAAGAATTCTGTCTTCGGACTGAGGGTTACAAATCCCGGTTTTCGAACTGAGGGTTACAAATCTCTGTCTTCGGAAAGAGGGTTACAAATCTCCGTCGTCGGACAGAGGGTTAAAAATCACTATCTTCGGACAGAGGGTTACAAATCTCTGTCTTCGTACATAGAGTTACAAATCTCTGTCTTCGGAGAGAGGTTTACAAATCCCTGTCTTCGAACTGAGGGTTAAAAATTTCTGTCTTCGGAATGAGGGTTACAAATATCTATCTTCGGACAGAGGGTTACAAATCTCTGTTTTCTGACAGAGGGTTACAAATCTCTGTCTTCTGACAGAGGGTTACAAATCTCTGTCTTCGGAAAGAGGGTTACAAATCTCTGTCTTCTGAAAGAGGGTTAAAAAATCTCTGTCTTCGGAAAGAGGGTGACAAGACCAATTTCTTTAGTCAGTGGATAACAAGATCTCTGTCTTCGACCAGAGGGCGACAAGACCTATGTCTTCTGGTAAAGGGTGACAAGATCTTTCTCTTCGGGCAGAGGGTGACAAGACCTCTGTCTTCAGGCAGAGGATGACAAAATCTATTCTTTGAGCAGAGGGTGAGAAGACCAATTTCTTCAGGCCGCGGATAACAAGATCTCTGTCTTCGACCAGAAGGTGACAAAACCTATGTCTTCTGGCAGTGGGTGACAAGATCTTTCTCTTCGGGCAGAGGGTGACAAGACCTCTGACTTCGGGCAGAGGGTGAGAAAATATCTGTACTTGAACAGATGGCGACAAGACCTCTGTCTTTGGGTATAGTGTGATTCAGTCTTCGGATAAAGACTCAGCTGAGAAAAAGTAACGAGTAATGTACCCGACAAGAGGTATTTCTTCTGGCAGAGGGTGACAAGATCTTTCTTTTCGGGCAGAGGGTGACAAGACCTCTGTCTTCGGACAGAGGGTTACAAATCTCTGTCTTCGGACAGAGGGTGAGAAGACCACTTTCTTCAGGCAGTGGATAACAAGATCTCTGTCTTCGTGCAGAGGGTGACGAGATCTTTCTCTTCGTGCTGAGGATGTCAAGACCTCTGTCTTCGGGCAGATGGTGACAAAGTCTCTGTCTTTGAGTAGAGGGTGACAAGACCTCTGTCTTTGAGTATAGTGTGATTCAGTCTTCGAATAAAGACTCGGCTGAGAAAAACTAACGAGTAATGTACCCGACAAGACCTATGTCTTCTGGCAGAGGGTGACAAGATCATTGTGTTCGGCAGAGGGTTACAAGACCCTGTGTTCGGGAAGAGGGTGACAAAATCTCTGTATTTCAGCAGAGGGCGGCAGATGGGCATCTGCCTCGGCTATAGAGTGATTCTGTCTTCGGATAAAGACTCGGCTGAGAAAAACTAACGAGTAATGTACCCGACAAGACCTATGTCTTCTGGCAGAGGGTGACAAGATCATTGTGTTCGGGCAGAGGGTTACAAGACCTCTGTGTTCGGGAAGAGGGTGACAAAATCTCTGTATTTCAGCAGAGCGACATGGCATCTGCCTTCGGCTATAGAGTGATTCTGTCTTCGGATAAAGACTCGGCTGAGATAAACTAACGAGTAATGTACCCGAGTGCGATTTTGTGGTGGCTTGGCAAATTTTGGCCAATGGCACGGGTGGAAACACACGGGTTTCCCAATAATCCCGTATCATAACTCATCTCGGTGTGGGGGGGAACTGAGTAGATACCAGTCGTCTTGAAGTCTATCTTCATACTAACTCTACAGGCGTTCGGCAGGATTACGCATAGAGAATACTTTAACGAATTACGTTATGCCAAGTATGTGTGTATGTCATAACAATAACCTTATAGTAGAGAGTTATGATAACTGGTGACGTGGATCCTCGAATACAAGATGTTATAATATTTGGCTGCGTGGATCTCTAAATCAATGCAGCATTATAACTGGAATTACAATAGTTGGCCAGTAGGAATTTTAACTCAAGCACGGTATAACAAACACCTCAATATAAGTGGAGTTATAATAATCGGTGACAAGATTTTCGAAAATTATGAGTGCACAATAGGTTTTACAATGTTTCCAACCCCGTTGGTTAAAAAAAAGAATTCTTGAAGAAAATTTTATCTTCGATAGTGGAAATTCAACAACAACAACAACAGAAGCAGCAACAACAAAATACCCAACAGTTGATACAGTTTCAAAAACAACAACAAGAGTTGTTGGAAGTGGCTTTGAAAAAAAAAAATCTTCAACGTCTTTAACGCCAGACGCGGTGCAAAACAGCGTTTCAGAATTTGTATCCAATCCTGACGAAGGACTGACTTTTTCTTCGTATTTTCACAGACATGAAGAAATATTCAGTCAGGAATGTAGTGGCTTCTTTTTCTTTTTATGTGCCGTGTCCCTTTAGGACGTAGGCAATCATGGCTCTCCACTTCCCACTATTTCTTGTAGTTGACAATAAGTTTCGTCTTTCTGCCAGCTCCTCCAGACCACGTTCTGCCACCCACTTGCTTAAGCCTTGCCAGGTATGATATGCGTTGTTTTCCCTTGTCTCTCTTTCCTTCTATTCGACCTGTGATTACCAGACTCTCCAGGCCATCCTTTCATATTACGGTTCCCCGAAATTTCAGCTACCTCTTTCTGCTGTTAAGTATAAGATTTCTCCTTGTTTGCATCCTCTCCAAAACTAAGTACGTGTGTGCGTGTTATAAAAAAATTAATATTATAAATAACATAGAAAATAAGAAGCGAGGAACAGTAGGTTCAACTGACGAAGAAATGAGTGTCTGTTTATCGTGTATTCGGCCAAACATTGAAGAAACCGCAACAAATTACCAGACACAGGTTTCACACGAAATAAGTTGCACAAATATTTGAATAGAAACATTTGAATAAATTAAGTTCACATTTGTATGTTTATTTTGAGAAAGATCTATGCTTTTATTTCATAACATTTAAATTTATGCCATTTAAAAATTTGGCTAAGTGCGTTGTGATATTTTCATTTGCTCCTAGGTGTGCCGTTGCTGAAAAAGTTTGAGAAACACCGTTGTAATACCTGCCTCACTGCTATTCCATATTTCTCGCATCTGCTTTTCACTGTAATGTGAATCTTTGCAGGCAGAATCTGATGATTATCACGGGCATTTTTGACATCCTAACATCAGTTGTTGCTCATGTTCCTGAAGTCCAGTGTAAATTGTAAAATGCTGATACGTACAGATCTGGCGGGCTGGAAGTGCAGAATTGCTATATAGACTTACGGCCATTGGTAGATGTAAAATCGGATGCCTACACTTCAAGAAGATGAATACTATGCTGGGGAAAACTAAATATGAGCGGTATTTTATAAAACCGACAGAAACCGTTCCAATCTTCCACGTCACATGAAAAGCACTAGCAAGCATAAAAGCATTTGCAAAACAATATAACAACTGTGTATAACAACTTATGTTGCCGGTCTTCAACATGTAGCAATCTCAATATGCTAATATCTATCTATCTATCTATCTATCTATCTATCTCAGTCTGTTCATATCTATCTCAGTCTGCCTCTCTCTCTCTCTCTGTGTCTCTCTCCATCTCTCTCTCTCTCTCTCTCTCTCTCTATATATATATATATATATATATATATATATATAAAACTGAAAAAAATGTGGCCCGACGATTGCATATAGCATGAAACAGTATGTCGCCTCTAAGTGTTGACTTCTATGTTCAGTTTTATATATTTACACGCTCTATCCCTGATATTGAGCACTTTATCCCATAAATATAGCATACCTAAGACTATGTTTCTTTATATTATATATATATATATATATATATATATATATATATATATATATATATATATTCGAAAATTATAAATATGTCACAAAATCACTATAAAATAGAAATTTTGTTTCAACACTTTTATGTCTTATCAAGTGATGGCGTTCAATGTAGAATATTATCTACTTTTCTACATTCAACACCATCACATGATAAGTAACCAGAAGTGTTGAAACAAAATGACATTTTTTGTAGTGATTTTATAACATATTTATGTTATAATTTTCGAATATATAATATTTGCTTTATTTTGTATTGAGCACTCTTTTAAGAACAGTATTTTTTGGTTATTGAATTTATTCCATATACACCAATCCTATACTTGTATATATATATATATATATATAACTATTTCTGTCTGTTCATATCGATATCTATCTATTACCTCTCTCTCTCTCTCTCTCTCTCTCTATATATATATATATATATATATATATATATATATGACTATGTTCATATTTATCTATCTATTCATATTTATAACCATATATCTGTGCGTCATTCTTCTCACATCTCCCTATATACATTCCTACCTACCTACTTAGGTGTCTTTGTTATATATACCTGTTCCCATTTATATGTAACTCTGTAGATGATCATCTGTGTCGATTTCCCATTGTGTTCATATCTATCTATCTATCTATCTATGTAGATCATTTCATATCTATCTATCTATCTATCTATCTATCTATCTATCTATCTATCCTCTCTCTTTCTCTCTCTGCCTCTCCTTGTCTCCCTGTCTCTCCCACGCACTAAAGGTATTTCTATGTATCTATCATTTTAAAAAACGTTTTCCTTTTGTATTCCCAAATGTGGTATTGTTTATTTTATTCTCGGCGTATATTCCTGCATATTATTTCGCATTAACGAATCAGTGACCTCAGCGAATATATTATCTTTATCATACGCAAAATGGTTTCTATGGAAACTTAGAATTCTACAAATTCACTGCAATATTCCGCCAAGCATGTTGAACAAACCTTTCGAACAGGTTTAACTTTTCCGGTCACCTGTCGTCTTTATTTGCAGATACAATAACATTATTTCAAATATTATATTCTCAAAAATCTCATCTGAAGAATTGCCCGCTCTGATTAACCTTTTCACGTCTATTTCAGCCCCCTTCAGTACTAGTGAGAGGCGAATTCAGCACTGACTAGAAATAAAGAATATCCTTACAATGAGAGAAATTAACCTATTTATATTTTGCTTCGGGAAGCCCTTTTAACGGAATATACATTTTAGCCACACGTACTTTCATTTTTTTATTTTATCGTATCGGTTGCTAAAGCTGCAGCAAGAAAAGTGGGTTCGCTGTGTCATGATAGGCTATTTTCTCTTCCACCTCTGTAACAAAAGAATGCAAAATATTTAAAATCGTGTAGCAGCAAAATTGTGCAAATCGTGTACTAGCAAAATTGTTTAATTTTTAGATTAAGCTTTGAGCCGTTGTGTCTTAGAAATGAATAAATATATCTCTGCTGGAATTCTTCCAGGTTTTTATAGCAAAATTGGAGTCTACTTTGAGGAATCGCAATGTATTCACGAACCTTAACAGAAGAATCGTGATGAAATCAATCGTAAAGAAAAATGACACGTTCATCATGAATTAATCATAGCTTACGAACGGAAGCTCATCGAGGATTGAAATGAAATTCAAATATATACATATATATATATATATATATATATATATATATATATATATATATATATATATATTGTTCTAGGATTATTATTCAAGTAGTCTCCCTATCTATCCTACTAATCTTGTGTACTGAGTAACAAGGTGCCTCAGAAGTTTAACGTACGATTTCATTTTCAAGTCTTTTGTTCACTGTTTTTTGGACTGTCATAACTGAAACTCTCTTCTGTACGAAACGTCTTACAGATTGAGTTGGATCTTTTCTAATTGGTTTTCTAAGATGAAATGATGATTCTTCTTTCATTTGTGACCTCCTGATTCAGTTATTCCCTGTTTCATTTTTTTTTAAAGTTATCCACTGTTCTCTGGATGTTTCTTGAATAGATTTGAAGATAAAAGCGGGAGTATGAATTTTGATACCACTACTGAAGTGCGGAATGATCTTTTCTTCACACCAATACTCACTTGGGAAGACGGTGGGAATGAAACAAAACCATTTTAACATGTTCTTTTTCTAGTTGAATAACTCAAAGGGGTTTTCAGTGATTCTTATGATAGTTGGTGTCAAGATGGCTAAACGTCTTATCTGGAAACCTAGAAAAAAGAAACGCAATTAGTTTAGTGGGTTTTTAGATATGGAACATTTTATTGGATGGAAATTATGCAGTTTAATGATCTGGATATTTTTGCTGTTATACCCAGTATATATGTCATTCATTTGTGCTTTGTATAGTGTTGACGTGTCTATTATGGCGCTTCTCCTATGTATGTCGAGATTCTTGAAAATAATTAAAGAAGAATCTGAAATGTTATAGATCAAGACCTGGCATCTCGGCTTCAATTACATCTCCTTCACCGTAACATATCTTCTCCATGAAAGGCAGGATATGTGTGTATGTGTGTGTGTGTGTGTGTGTGTGTGTGTGTTTGTGTGTGTGTGTGTGTGTGTGTGCGTGTGTAACGAATGCACGGCCGCAATTTTCGACGGATTTGCACCAAAATTTACATGCACATGCTCCAAGTTAGTGGAAAGGCCAAGACCGACATTGCATTTCCCAACTCCCATCGATAGTGGAAATAATCGATTTTTTCATGCTTCTACGGCAGTTTTCATGTAGTTAGCGTCCATTTTCTACTGGCCAGAGTGAGAACCTATAGCTGGCTGCAGCGAATAGGCAGGAAGATTTTATTGACCAGCGTGAGAGCCAACAGCTGACTGACACGAATAATTACTAGCATTGATAGCATGCAACAAAAAAAGTCGATAGCTGCATTCATCACAAGTGGAAAAAATTAAATCTGCATGGCATTTTACTCCAATTGGCTCATTCGCTTGCTTAAACTCAACGTTGATTCTGATTCCGGAGAACTGGGTTGGGTGTGAAAAAGTATTTGTTGTTAACATTCTTTTTTCATTCGGTTTTTCCAGTTACGAGTCTTTTTTTAAAGCTGGTCGTTTTGTGTTCATTTTGTTTAGTTCGTTTTTCGTAACAGATTTAATGTTTAGTATAGAGATTAGAAAAATACGCAGTGTGAGATAGGCAAGAAGTAAGGTATTTAGCAACATCAGCACGGCAAAGGGCACTCCTTTAAAGGCAAGGAAGGGCAAAAATATTTTAAGTCAAGTGATAGCGATTGCTGTATGAGTCGTTCGATTTTTGAATCAAGGACGGGCAACGCCGGGCCATGCTGCTAGTTTTTTCTATAAATATTTTCTTGCCAGTTATGAGCTTTCCTCTTTAGTACCGCGACTTCGAAGAATTTAAATACTGTATTAAACACAACTCTTTCAGACAAGTCACTTTTTCGGATTACTTCTTTTTCACAACGCTTTTATACACTAGGCGATGTGAGTTCAATACCGATCCACAGCAGAGGGAAGAAAAAGTTGGGAAGTTGAGTTAATAAGAGGGATTAACTGAAATTGAGATATAAAAAACAAACACAAGATCTAACCCTGTGGACTAAATAAATTGTTCCGTTCCAAATTCCAGTGTATATCACCTGAAGAAGGCCGGAGCGTACAACAGCCGAAACGTCGTGAATTTGGCAATAAAAATGAGAAACTATGTAAACAGTGTGAATACGAGCGTCATTCAATAAATAAGGTGAATTTTTCGGTATAAGGACTTCTAATACAGATAGAAGCTTACTTTTTTTTTCAACGTAGTCTCCCAACACTGTCACACGCTTTTCC
>CAHIKZ030004198.1:1707500-1782500 GCA_903632075.3 Acanthosepion pharaonis
GAAAAGAATAGTGAGAAAGAAAGAAATGTAATCGAGGGGAAGAAAGAAAGAAAGAAAGAAAGAAAGAAAGAAAGAAAGAAAGAAAGGAATAGTGAGAAAGAAAGAAATGTAATCGAGGGGAAGAAAGAAAGAAAGAAAGAAAGAAAGAAAGAAAGAAAGAAAGAAAGAAAGGAATAGTGAGAAAGAAAGAAATGTAATCGAGGGAAGAAAGAAAGAAAGAAAAAAAAGAAAAGAAAGAAAGAAAAGAAAGTGAGAATAAAAAATGAAATGCAAAGAAAAGAAAAAGAAAGAAAGAAAGGAAAAGAAAGAAAGAAAAAGAAAGAAATGTAAATAGTGAGAAAGAAAAGAAATGTAAAAGGGAAAGAAGAAAAGAAAGAAAGAAAGAAAAGAAAGAAAAAAGAAAAGAAAGAGAAAGAGTGAGAAAAGAAATGTAATCGAGGGGGAAGAAAAGAAAAGAAAGAAAAAAAAAAGAAAGAAAGAAAGAAAGAAAGAAAGAAAAGAAAAGTGAGAAAGAAAGAAATGTAATCGAGGGGAAGAAAGAAAGAAAGAAAGAAAGAAAGCAAAAAACAAAAAAAAAAGAAAGGAATAGTGAGAAAGAAATGTAATGTAAGGGGAAAAAAAGAAAGAAAAAAAGAAAGAAAGAAAGAAAGAAAAGAAAGAAAGAAAGAAAAGAAAAGAAAGAAAAGAAAAGAAATGAAATGAAAAAAGAAAGAAAGAAAAGAAAGAAAAGAAAAGAAAGAAAGAAAAGAAAGAAAAAAAAGAAAGAAATGAAAAGAAAAGAAAGAAAGAAAAGAAAGAGGGAAAGTAAAGAAAAGAAAAGAAAAGAAAGAAAGAAAGAAAGAAAAGCAAAAAAGAAAAGGAATAGTGAGAAAAGAAAGAAATGTAAGAAAGGAAAGAAAGAAAGAAAGAAAAAGAAAAAAAAGAAAGAAAGAAAGAAAGAAAGAAAGAAAAGAATAGTGAGAAAGAAAGAAATGTAATCGAGGGAAAGAAAGAAAGAAAGAAAGAAAGAAAGAAAGAAAGAAAGAAAGAAAGAAAGAAAGAAAGGAATAGTGAGAAAGAAAGAAATGTAATCGAGGGGAAGAAAGAAAGAAAGAAAAAGAAAGAAAGAAAGAAAGAAAGAAAGAAAGAAAAGAATAGTGAGAAAGAAAGAAATGTAATCGTGGGGAAGAAAGAAATAAAAAGAATGAAAAAAGAAAGAAAAAAGAAAAGAAAGGAAAAGAAAGAAAGTAATAGTGGGAAAGAAAAGAAAAAAGAAAAAAAAGAAAGGAAAAGAAAGAAAGAAAGGAATAAGAAAGAAAGAAATGCAAAAAAGAAAGAAAGAAAAAAAAAAACAAAGAAAAGAAAGAAAGAAAAGAAAGTAATAGTGAGAAAAGAAAAGGGAAGGGAAAGAAAGAAAGAAAGAAAAGAAAGAAAAAAAAAGAAGAAAAGAAAAAGAAAAGTGAGAAAGAAAGAAATGTAATCGAGGGGAAGAAAGAAAGAAAGAAAAAAAGAAAGAAAGAAAGAAAGAAAGAAAGAAAGGAATAGTGAGAAAGAAAGAAATGTAATCGAGGGGAAGAAAAAAGAAAAAGAAAAAGAAAGAAAGAAAGAAAAGAAAAGAAATAAAAGAAAAGAAAGAAAAAGAAAGGAATAGTGAAAAAGAAAGAAATGTAATCGAGGGGATGAAAGAAAGAAAGAAAGAAAGAAAGAAAGAAAGAAAGAAAGAAAGAAAGGAAAATTACAAAGGAGAGAAAGGTGACAGAAAAAAGAAAGAAATTACGTGGAAGCTAAAATGACAAAAGAAAGAAAGGAAGAAATAAAGAATAATCACTAAAGAAAGGAGACATAAAAGAAATAAATAAATTAAGAAATAAAGAAAGACCCTTAAATAACAGGAAGTGTATTTATTCCCTCCATTGAGGAGAGTAACAGAAGACAGCAAATGTAACACAGAAATGCCTAGGCGCATCACCTTTGTGAATGTTGTTTTTTAGAAATAAAACAAGTATAAAGTGATGGTAAATATCTTTTGAAACAAATAAAAGTGCACTGAACTGCTATGTAATATCTAACCTCACATATGATAATAAAAATATCTCCTCACAATAGAAGTATAGACTTCAGTTGAAAATGATGTGTTCCTTCCGGAAAATCCTGTGAATATCATGAACAAAACATGCAACTAATGAGGAAGTATAAGAAAACTAAAGGAACGGTGAGGTAACTGACACTATTATGTTATTTAGAAGGTAATGTCTTATTATAGAATAACCCTTTCAATTATGTTCAAATATATTATTATAATAGTTGCACAAATAATATTACACATACCTAATGATTAAAGTGTCCTCTTAATTTTATTTCTATCACCGCATCTGAAGTGTATCTCTGGTTGACTTTTGAGGCCAGGTGGAAGAAAAATAAGGAAGTCGATCTCGATTGACTGAACGAGCGTGGGAAAGGATATAGATAGAAAAACGTTTCTCAGGGAGTTGGTTCTTATACGTGATCTCTTTCGTGTCTGAAACGGCTCTCCAGTAGAGGAAGAAGGACCCAACTGGATAAATGTGTACACGTTGTCGACATTGATAAACTAGATAAAATAAAATTCCCTGTGTTGAAGTTCTTTTCTCTCTGGACTCAAAACTAGCAATCATCGGCCGAGAGAGCAGAATGCATCTTTATTATCGAATTGACGCCGTCGACCAAGACTCGAAGCACGAGAGTGAAGATATACAACAATTATCTTAATAAATGATGGATCCAAAAATGTCCTATTGGCCGACTTCAAATGAGTTCAAAGAGGATAAAGTATGTCAGAGAGAAATACCTACAAAACAACTGTTCGGAAAATAATGTCTGATTTTAGAATAAAGCTTTTGTCTTCTAATATATTAGGACCTTGAATAAATTCTCTCAGATTTTTTCATAAAAAGTAATGTTTTATTTGTTAGACATTTTCATGACGGCCATCCTCGAGTATAGAATCCAGAGGTTGGCAGTGAATATTTCGGAGACAGTAGGAAAGCGTACTTTAGGTTCGCAGTGGATATTTCAGCAGAGCGTATTTCTTCGGTCTGTCATGTTCGCCTCACAAGTTGGCTCTGGTCATTCCGGTAGGTAAAACAAAGATGGCCGCCTTTATACACAACGGATACAGTGTTCTGCGGCTCCTGATTGGTTAATCTTCTATTGGTAGACTATAAAGGGAAATAAGTCATTTTGACTCGCTCACTAGTTATATATATAGTATATACCCAAAAAATCGTAACATTATTTACAAAAGTCAGTAAATAACATGTCAATGAAAGTATTGTCCATCGCTAGCCACTACTTCTTCCCATCTTTCTGACAGCATTTGAATTTTACGTCGGAAAGACGACACGTCTTTGAGGCTAACCACGAGTCGACCCATTTTTTTGGCATCTTCATAAGAATGAAAGTCCTACTCATCCAGGCCATGTGCCATCGATTTGAACAAGTAATAATCGGACGGGGCAATGTCTGGTCAATACGACGGATAGGATAAGACTTTGCATTTAAGCGTTTCCAAGTCAGTTTCTAAGACTTTTGCAACATGTTGTCATGTTGCAAAATCACTTTGCCGTGTTTGCTTCTACAGAGGCCGTTTTTTTTTCTTCAATGCTCGGCTCAAAAACAGAAATCGGTAGCAAAAGTATTAAATTTTTTGTGCTATTTTGCCTTAAGATTATTTCAGATAAACAGCTATTTTTGTGTTATTTCCGAGCGATTCGAAATAATGTTCATTGTTTTTGTTGCTTTTTTCTTGCTAACAGTGTTTCTATCATTCGTATAAAACTGTGTGGAAATATTGTATTTCTAATCGTCATTTGATAAATGATGGATCCAAAAATGTCCCATTGAACGACTTCATTTGAGTTCAAAGAGGATTAAGTGTGTTAGAGAGAAATACCTACTAAACAGTGTCGGCTGTTCGGAAAATAATTTCCAATTTTAGAATAAAGTTTGTAATTATGATCTAACATATGTTAGTTGCACAAAAATATATTACTCATTCCTAATGATAAAAGTGTCCACTTTGTTGATTTTTTATCTATCACCTTCAGAATTTTGTTCTCAAATACGTGACGCGGTTTCGTTATGCGCCGGAAAATACTATTAGATTCTTCGGGAAATAATGTCCGAATTAAAATATTTCTTTAAAATTGTGTTCGAATATAATGTTAAAATCGTTGCAGAAAAATATATTTTCTTTCTTTTTATGTGTCATGTCCTTTCACGATGTAGGCGATCATGGCTCTCCACCTCCTTCTATCCCTTGCAGCTCTCAACAAGTTCCACCCCCTGCTTCCTCCCCCAGACCACGTTCTGTCATCTACTTGTTAAGCCTGCCAGCTATGTTACACGTTGTTTTCTCTTGTCCCTCTATTCGACACATGAGTATCGGATTTTCCAGGTCCTCCTTCCTCATTATGTGTCCCAGATACTTCAGCTGCCTCTTCCTGATATTAAGTATAAGCCTCCTCCTTGTTTGCAACCTATCTAAAGATCTGATCCTTGCTCAGACGCTCGGTCCATAATATCCTTAGCATCCTTCTGTAGAACCACATGATTGTCGTCTCAACTCTCTTCTTCATCTTTGAGAAAATTGTCCAACATTCACTGCCGTAAAGAAGGACAGATGTCACGTAACAGTTCAGTGTTCTTTGTTACCAAAGCAATCCTCCTGTCTTGCAATACTCTGCCCAGCTTTTGGAATGTGTCATTGGCCATCCCAATACATCTACGGATCTCAGTGTTGCACTTACCATCCTCTGTCAAGACGTTTTCCAGATATTTAAACTTCCGTGTTACATTAACTGAAAATATTATATGCCCCTTGAAACTGAAACAAAGAAGAGATGTGTTTCCCTTTTTGCATGAATTCAAACTTTGTCATTGTACTTCTCAAATTGCTGCCAACTTTAACAGAGCATAGGTCGAAATGATCCACCTTGTGAATGGACAGTATGGTGATAGGTTCTTAAATAACGCAGTCGAGATACGAGTCTTCAAGATCAAGGTGGTAGTGGACGTCCATTTGCAATTGACAATCTGAAAATAATTGAAAACAGTATTCGAACTAAAGGGCTTCAATGTGTCAGAGAACTCTGTCAGGTAATGGCTGTCAGTATTTCAATGATATCAGATAATCTCAAGAAAATTGGCAAAGTGAAGAAAATTGATAAATGGGTTCTACAATGAAACGTTTTCAAGTGTGTTCTGCGATATTCGAACGATCCGTTTCTTGATCGAATAGGGACACGTGCTAAGAAATCGATCGCTTATAACAATCGTAAACGATCTGCTTAATGGCTTCATCAGGACGAAATGCACAAGCAGTTTACAAAACTGAAACTGTACTGACAAAAAATTAACTGTGTGGTTATTTGCCATTAGCGTTGTCTGGAGCATGACTACTGTTTGTCAGCAACTGGGTGAGATGCACAGTCAATTAAGCAAAATGCGACCGCCAAAGGCTAATCGACAACTTCCAATTCTGCTTCATGACAATACTCAGCAACATGTTGCCAGGGTGATACAGCAGTAGATCATCAACTTGGGCTACGAGACTTTGCCTCATCCAACATATTCTCCTGATTTCACACACTGACTAGCATTTTTTTCGAGTATATTGACATTTTTAAGCCAAAAAACATTCCGTTGCAAAGAAGATGCATAAACTGCAATCAAAGATGTTTTGGCGCTAAAATCTTTTATCATAAAAGCATAACGTTATCACTCGATGGCAGAAATGTACCTTTAACCATTAACAAGGATGATTTTATTTTTTTACTTTTAAGTGAATGTATGGGTTGCGTGTATGTATCTAGAGTTATGGAGATGTTTTGTTTTCCAAACACAGTCAGCACATTGTGGCCGTGTTCGTAGTTAATGCTACTGAGTATTGGCTTTTTCTTTTTTATTATTAAGGCTGCCATTATTTTGAATGTTTTTTTTACATGTGGATGAGGTCATTATGCTTGTATTTTCTACTAGTATGTTTCTTATGTGGTCTGGTAGGTTTGTGGATGTGTTTAAATAAATTTAAATGGAAATGCGGTCGGATAGATGCAATGTAAGTCGTCTGGATAGGCATGTAGTAGTGTAACCAATGAAATTATTTATGAATTTGGTTTGATCAGGAATACAGTTTCTTAAGAGGCATTTGAACTCGTATATAACGTTCGTTCTGTAATTTCAATTTTGCAGGCGGATTGTTAGGGTAAAGTGTTTAATTTTTTTATAATAGATAATTAATTTAATTTTTTTGTTCGGGTCATCTGTGGTAGTGTGATACTTCACTCCCACAAGTAACCTGCATATAGGTCCACATATTTTGCAACAGCGAGGATCTTGGGACATAACAACAGGAATATTTGCTGACGCTTTTCGTCCCTTAGCCGGTCAATATGACTGATTTCAAAATTTCTGATACAACTTTGACCCAAATATCTCCAGTTTTCCTCCATTTGCGGATCTTAGTTACTATATTCTTAAATAATTAATATAATGAAAAAATAACACAATGATAAAATTTCTACTTCATGACAATACTCAGCAACATGTTGCAACGATCACACAACAGAAGCTCAGCTCCGACATCTAAAGTTTTATCGTAATGATGTATATAAACTTGTAACTTGACGGTAGAAAAGCACGGATATTCAGGGTTCTTATTTGGATTGATATTGCTAGGAGAAGACCCAAGGGACGATAGCAACGGAGGGTGAAGGTGACAGACAGACCGAACGAACGTAGCCAGCAAGAGTCACAGTGAGCGAGCACGTAGACTCAATAAGAAGTCATACAGCGATACTTCAATACCAAAGACTGTATATATATTTTGCTACTAACCCGTATTCCTGGAACCACTAACATGCATTACCAGTTTGTATGATTACGTTAATACATTATTTTCCTATATTCATTCCTGGCGTTTGTTATTTATTGGTACCGGATTTCATCCCGGAATCCATAACAGATACATAAAGACGAAGGTGCGACGGATTTAGCACTCACAGGTCATCTTGAACGTAAAAGAGCGCGCGGTATAACAGTAAGTAACTTACTTCACGTATTCTGTTAATGGACGGTTGATGAAGAACAAAAGACGGGTCCTAAAAGGCAAAGGTTAGTTAGATCAAAAAGCGAAAGACGTGGAGAGCTGCGATCGTCCACATCCCGAAATTGCATATAAACATGAATAAACTGTTTTTAAAATGACATACGAGACTACGACATAACAAATACCCTGGGTACATGGCAGCAGCCCCCAAAACTGGGATAGGCGTGTACAATAGGAGGACAACAACACTCAGAGAAAATACAAAGTATCTGCGGTCCATATAACATCAGGACAACCTTCAAAAGTAAGAACCGCCCATAGAGGGGAACATGACTAAAGACTGTGTGTTCGCTATCCCGTGCAGCTGCGGAAAAAATATAAAGACTGGCCACCCCCTTAAGGTAAGGCTTCAAGAACATCAGAAAGTTGTAACACGAGGGGAAGTACACAAATCAGGCGTGGGTGACCACATATGGAGAGAGAAGGGAGATCACCACTCTCTGGAAAATTCGTAAACTTAAGGAATCAGCACATATGCTAGGCCACAAAAATCTCCTGAGCCGACCAAGCATAAAAATGAATACAATATAGGAACCAGTAATAAGGAGTGCCAGAGAAAAGCAATAACAAGAAAAATTGAAATATGAGCTCTGGTAAAAAAATGCAATGATAACAGCCAAAAATTGCAATATGAACACTGGTAAAAATGGTTGCTGAGACATTAGGTTTATAATACCCAGAAATTTATACACAGATGTCCTCAAGGACACATGGCACAGTGGATAAAGGCGTTGATTAGATCCAGTGACAGGACCCAAAGAGTCTGAGTTCAATACCCGGTTAAGGAGGGAAATTAACATGAGATAACTGATAACTGACATCCATTAAACATGGCACGTGGAACTAGAAGAGTCTACCCCAGTGATTCGACATTCAATCACCTGAAGAAGGCCGGAGCGTACAACGGCCGAAACGTTGTAATAAATATGGCGACAAAGATGAGGACAATAGTCCGAATAATGTAAATAATGGACATACATTTAATATCACTTCTTTTATATGAAATATCACTTGGAAATATGCACAAATGTAGCTCTCCACCACTTCCTATCAATGGTACCTCTATCCATTCCAGTCCATTTATACAAGTTCATTAAGTTGAACATGGCTCTCCGCAACGTCCTATAATTCGTAGCTCTAAGCAATATTTGCTTTCTTCCTATCCTCCCAATCACTGTTCTCCCATTCATTTACACAAGTTCATTTAATAGGTTAGTCATGGCTCTCCACAACGTCCTATCGTTTTCTCTCTATTTTTCTCCTTACTATCTCCTCACTCACTGTTCTGTCATCAAGGTCATTAAGTAGGTTAATCAGGGGTCTCCACAACTTCCATTTCTTTTGTAGGTCCAAGCAATAATTGTCTCTTTACTATTCCTACCATTGTCTATAGTGTCATCCGCTTACACAAGGTCATTAAGTAGGTTGATTATGGCTCTCCACAACTTCCTATTCTTTGTAGATCATTAAGTTAGGTTAGTTGCTGTTTCCCTTTGTCGCCATTATTTCAATGACATTTGAACGCTAAATTCTTCATGTCCTATTTCCTCATTATCTTATTTCATTTTTCTTAAAACTCCCTCGTTTCTCACATGATCTGCGCTTGACATTCTCAGCATCCTTCTGTAAATCGACATCTCTATTATATCAAATCCCCCCTTTCATCTGCGAGGAAATTGTACAGTATTTACTGCCGTATCGGAAGACTGGTTTTATGTAGAAATTTAGTACATATTTTTTGTTTTGTTAGGAAATTTTCCTGTCCCATAATATGTGACTTAATTTGTGGAAGACATTTTCTGCCATTCCAATACTCCTACGGATTTGTCTGGCACATTTTTCTGTTTTTGTAATTGCTTGACTTTGAAAACTCCAATTTGTGGATCGCAACTTAGAAGTTCTGTCTAAAACTTCAAATGTAATAAAAACTATAAAGAAGAAGAGGGGTAGAAGGAGGCGGGAGTTTAGGCAGGGTGCGAGTGAGGTGAAAAAGGAAAGACAATTTATTTTGGCGAGGAATTAGAATAAAAAATGCGTAGAAGCTAAGAAAGAGTTTATACAAAAATGAAACGGTTAAGGCGAAAAAGTAACGCAGAGTAAAAAGATTTTGAAAGAAGAAGAAGAAGAAGAAGAAGACGAAGAGGAGGAGGAGGAAGAAGAAGAAGAAGAAGAAGAAGAAGAAGAAGAAGAAGATGGTAAAGTAGAAGACAAAATTGGAATCAATGAATGTGGGCAGGAGGGAACGAACGGATAGGATATTATGCAAACGTGAAACACTTGAGAAGAAAAGAAAGATAGATGGAGTGAGAATGAAGAAGAAGAAAAGAAAGAGATATGAAGTGATAGTGAAGAAGAAGAAGAAGAAGAAGACGCTAAAAGATTTTATACAAATAAGATATGTTAAAATAGAAAAGAAAATAGATGGCGAAGTCGAAGGAAAAGATGTTATATAAACCTGAAAGGATTTGAGAAGAAAAGAAAGAATGACCAAGTGACAGAGAAGAAGAAGAAGAAGAAGAAGAAGAAGAAGAAGAAAAAGAAGATGGAGGAAGAGATCAGGTAGTGTAGGAAATTAAACGGATAAGGGTAGTAAAAAGAAAGAAAGAAAAAAGAAAAATGTCTTCAGATGGATAAAAAAAAGAAAGAAAGAAAGAAAGAAAGAAAGAAAGATAGAATAAACTGTACAAGAAGTGCAAAAAGAAAAAATAAACTATAGGAAGGACAAAGGAAAGAAAGAAAGAAAGAAAGAAAGAAAGAATGAAAGAAAAAAGAAAGAAAGAAAGAAAGAAAAAAAGATAGAATAAACTGTACAAGAAGTGCAAAAAGAAAGAATAAACTATAGGAAGGACAAAAGAAAGAAAGAAAGAAAGAAAGAAAGAAAGAAAGAAAGAAAGAAAAAAAAGAAAGAATGAAAGAAAAAAGAAAGAAAGAAAGAAAAAAGATAGAATAACCTGTACAAGAAGTGCAAAAAGAAAGAATAAACTATAGGAAGGACAAAATAAATAAATAAAGAAAGAAAGAAAGAAGAGACTGCGTTAAAAGGAGAAAAAAAAGAATGAAAAAAATGAGTAAAGATGGGCAAAAGAAAACAGAAAAAAAGCGAGTATAAGTAAAAGCAAAGTAAGAAAGAAAGACAGAAAAAAGAAAGAATGATGGAAGAAAGAAAGAAATATGGAAGACATAAAGAAAGAAAGAAAAATAAAGAAAAACAGCACAAAAAGTGAAAAAAAAGAATGTAAATCTAAATATAAATGAATAAAGAAACCAGACATTTGAAGATGGGTTGGCAAGAAAGCCTCTGTGGGTGGGAGTTTTGATGGCGCTTAAGCTAATCCCTTTAAAATAGATACATAATAGTTAAAGCAAACAACATAGTCAAGAAGTCACGTTTAAGTTTGGATTGAGTGACAAGTACCTTGTTTTCCTGTTCGACTGCCAAGTGTAATTAACGAGTCATCGCAAGTTATTTTGGGAAGACACGGATTTCTAAAGAAAAGGTGGCCAGAACCTTGCCACAGCACGGGCAAGATTTGGCTACAGTGAAATCCAACAGCATCAATCGTCGTCCGAATACATTTCCAACGTTTTCAATCAATTAAATAAATAAATAAATAAGGAATAATATGCAGCAATTAACAGAATTTTGAATTAACATACTATTAATGGAAGGCATGCTCGCTGTATTCAAACTCAGGCAAAATGACCTCACACACACACGCGCGAGCGCACACACACACACACACATACACGCGCACACACACACACACACACACACACACACATATATATATATATATATATATATATATATATATATATATATATATCGGCGGTCGAGAATCACTGGACTAGAGGTTCGGTTGTTATTTATCAGCCCATTTTCAGTAAATAAACATGGAAGAACGTCTACACAGACGTTATTGAACCAATCTTCAGAAACGCCAACACACAGATTGACTCTTCTGGGTTCGGTTCAAAATTCCAACATGTAAAATGCCTGTATATATATATATATATATATATATATATATATATGCAATTTTTTATATATATTATTTATATATTATACATTCGCGGTACTTATTGGAAATATCAGTGATAAACCTAACATATTTAGTTGGATTAATGTGAGTTTGTGACCCTGGGTTTTACGCTATTTGCGACCGTCAGACGAACTCTGGCGATCACAAATAGCGTGAAACCGAGGGTCACAAACTCACATTAATCCAACTATATATATATATATATATATATATATATATATATATATATATATATATACCGGGGTAAAAACAACAAAATTGTCCAAATAGTGTAACAGCATAATTGTCCATCCCACAGAATGTTTAACAGCTAAAAGACCACTAAACTAATTGGGTTTCTCTATTCCAAGTTTTCACATAACAAGTGTAGCATTCTTGACAACATTCACGGTAAGAATCACTTTGAGTTAATCAGCTAGAAAGAGAACAGGTTAAAAGCGTTTTGTGTCAACCACACTGTCTTTTCAACTGAGTAAAGGTAAGAGGAACCAATCTTTGAGGCCTTGTGTAATGGTACCAAAATTTATACTCTGACTTCCAGCTTCACAGTCCGTTCAGGAACCATCAAGAGAACGATGAAGAAGTCTTAAAAAGTGGAAATAATGGAGAGGAAACTAGATCAAGATGTCACAACATGAAAATAGAGCATCGTTCCAACCTATAAATCAATTAGAAAAGATCCAACTCAATCCATGCACTTTTGTCACGTGAGAGAAGTGTTTGAACTATGACAGTCCAAAGAGCAATGAAAAAAAGACTTGAAAATGAAATCGTACATGAAACCTGTGTGGTAACTTGTAATTCCAGAACAGAAAGTTAGAAGGTTAGAAAAGGCAAAGATCATCCTCAATAATTTGCTAATTGATAGTGGAATCCTTATTTCAATCCTTCATGGGCTCCCGATGTATGACCAATTAATGAACATGTTTTTTTCATTTATGGTAGATTTGATCACGAATCTTCTGTTAAGAGTAATCATAATAGTATTATAAATCTAGGGGCATTCCTGTAAGATATCTATATTCATTTCTAAGATACAACGGTTCACAGCTTAATCTAACAATTGGACAATTTTGCTGTTTCCAGATTTGGACAATTTTGCTGTTGTACCACATATATATATATATATATATATATATGTGTGTGTGTGTGTGTGTGTGTGTGTGTGTGTGTATTACGGTAACGTGAATTCTCTGAAAAATGTTTGTTAAATAACACGGACAAGTTTTGTATACCAAGTAAACATTATAAAACCCAGGTTGTGTGTGTGTGTGTGTGTGTGTGTGTGTGTGTGTGTGTGTGTCTGTTCGTTTATATATTGGATCGGATTTCCTACATTTTTCAACCGATTTCAACAAAACTTCACAGGACTACGTAAAATTATCTTGCGGTGGTTCTGGCAGCGCCAAAAATTGGAAAAACACAATTGTTTTTGCACGAAATCAATTTGAAAACACGATTAAGAGGCATCGCTGTCGCGAGAATGAAAGGAGGACAACTGATATCGAGTTATACTTATTATAAAACCCAGGTTGTTTGTATGTGTGTGTGTGTGTGTGTTCGTTTATATATGGAATCGGATTTCCTACATTTTTCAACCGATTTCAACAAAACTTCACTTTTTTTGGCAGGTAGTGTTTCTTATTGTCTTGCACACTTTGTTCTTTATTTTTACATTCAGAATGCTTTAAAAATTCCATTTACAAGACAATTGTTTATGATAAAATTCTATTCAATCGGTAGACTCATAACGATTGTAAACAATGTTTTTGTCTAAGTTTGGGTTTGACCAATTCGTAAAAAAAAAAAAACTAATTAAGACATGCGTGTCCGTCAACCTTTGTCAATTTTATTTTTCAGTCTTTATGACGGTCGATACTTGATCTATCTCTTACTGTTACATCCCCGAGCAACGCCGGGCTCTACTGCTAGTCTTTCATATTTCTGAATACATATACTCGCGTATCATACTACTTTTGAAGACATAATACTGAAGCTAAATTTAAGGCGGTCGCTTCATACACAAGATATGAAAATAGCATCTATTCTGCTATGGCATTGACCAAACTATATATCCATTTACTGTAGTCAGAATTACAGCTGTATTTAAAATAAACATTACGCGTTAGACGATTCGATATGGTTGTTTTGTGTTATCGGTAAATATGGTAAAATTCATATTAACTTTTATTTTATATTATTTTCTTTTTATTTAGTGGAATTCCCACACATATAGTTATTTACTTGACCCCCCCCCCCCACTGAGTCAGGTTGTGACACAAGGTCAGTTTTTAACGTGGGGACCCGAGCGTTTTCACTCGGGCTGCTGCTCTAAGCTGGTCTTAGCTGCTCTAAGCTGGTCTAAGCTAGTCATAGCCTTGATACCACTAGCACAGTGATGGAGCCCCGTGTACACATATAATAAATATACAAAATGCTATTAACATTAGACAAATTTTAGTTGATAAAACCAGAATTTTAAACAGAAATCAGTGCAAAGAACGAATACATATTCTGGAGGTTGTTGTAATTAAAGACAAATAGACAAAAGGAAATAATATAAAATACGCACATAAAAATTTCACTATCTGCCTATATTTCTGAGACGAGGTATGAAATAATATGAAAATTTCAGTTTGACCGTTTCTATGACGCCACCTTTAGTAACTTGAAATCGGTTCCATCAAACGTGAGAACGCCAGAATTTAAAACCAGTTGCTTAAATACACATAGAATAATCCTTGAAAACAGATGGAGCAACATTCGAAAGTACTCAGGGAAAAATGGTATAAAACAAAAGTTAATATAAATTTTTGTAAATTTACCGATAAAACACCCCCACGCACGCACGAACACACGCACTTACACGTGCATCCAAACACCATCACATATATATGTATAACCATTTCAACGCATGCAAGGCGAGAATGCCACTAAGACGCGAGGTTTTACTAAAATTAGAAGAAAGTGAGAATATATTAGTAAAGAGAAAGTTACGATGGTTTCCTTGCCAAGGAGGACGCGGGTTCGAATCCTGCTGGATGGAGCATATTTTTCTCTATTAATATTTCTTGAATATTCCTAATCAGGTTTCAAAATGATGAGACCTGCGGTCTAACTAGTACTATGCTTAAAAACATTAAGTTAAGGTACCATAACGGAAAGTTCATTAGAATAATTACCATGAAGATATTTACGGAAACTCACAGAGAACTAACGTTATGACGGTGAGAAAGGGACTAAGACCGTGATGTCAGGTCAGGATCATTAACTATACAGATTCTTCTTTGGAATTTATCAAGAATCCCTAAATACATAGCAGGTATACCAGAGCAGTTGTATGAAAAATTCCTCACTTACTGAAGGCCTGTCCTCTCAACCTTGCTCAGTTGGGAAAACATAGTGGGGTTGACACCAAACGATTTTAAGCTGTTCTCTTTTAGCTGAATAATTCAAAGGTTTTTTTTCAGTGATTCTTACGACAAATGGTGTCAAGATGGCTAAACATTCTTTAGATATTAAATATTTTACGGGAATGAGAATCATCACACACACACACACACACACACATATATATATATAAAGAGAGAGAGAGAGAGAGAGAGAGAGAGAGTAATCCACAAACAGTTTGTTTCTCTGTATCACAGCTATTAATTTAGAGTATTTTTTTAGGTATGAAGCATTTTATGGGATTGGCAATTATCCCATGTTGTTGCATGAATTGGACAATTTTTACTACACCCGGTATATATATATATATATATATATATATATATATATATATATATATATATATATATATATAGAGAGAGAGAGAGAGAGAGAGAGTCATCCATCGACAGTCTGTTTCCCTGTATCACAGCTCCTCAGTGTGGCTGGACGTCTGATTGAATTGACATCAGTCAGATACCTTAACCCTATACCATCGTATATATATATATATATATATATATATATATATATATATATATATATATATATATATATATAACAAAATGAATTCGGATTGATTATAAGATGCCAACGAATTTTGTTCATAGATTGATTGCGAACGTAATGTGGGAGGAGTAAATCAATATTACAAACGCGAGATAAATATGTACTGAGGTACACTACAACAGATGCTTATTTGCATAGCTGTCTGCCATTATAAACTAATTCGAATAATGTGAGTTTGTTCCAAAATTCCGTGCTTTTTTTTAAGACTTCTTTTATTTGAATAAACATCGAGCGTTATTAACTACTCGTCAAATGTTTTCATTTGACATCTCTGAACAAAAGCCGCCTTTGAGTTAAATTTTATGTTCTAATATATCGATTTTAGTTATGCTGCAAAGAGAAGAAGTTTTCTTCCAAAAAAAAAAAATGGCTGGTGTCTTGGACAGTGAAAAAGATCACGGTTCCGAAATCTTTTGAGCAATTCCTCGTCATTCAAGAAAACCTTGAAACTGTCGGAACTTCCGATGAAAAGGGCAAGGGGTTATATAGGAATGAATTGTCGCTGCCGACACTTGAGTTTGAACATAGATCGCCAGTGAGCAAACACAGGCGATCTGATTATGAATTAAGTAGACCATGTGACTAACGATCGTTATTTCTATTCTATCCTCTATACTATACGGACCGTTATTCTCTACTCTATTCACTATACGATTTCTCTATTCGGATCGCTATACAGATTACTATTCAAACGAGTATTATCGAGCAAGTACTATTAGTGCGAGTGATATTCGAAGGCGTCTGATCCAGTATTGTTCAACAGCGTAGAATAGTTTTATCTGCTATTACAAAGTCTCTACTACAACGAGCATTACAAAAGTGACAACGACTATACGTTAGCATCATAAAAGTGGCAACGTGTGTTCGTTGACATCACAAAACACGTCATTGATGCAAACATCTTTAGCTTGAAATTTATATATCAGTTATTAAGTCCAAACTAGTAGAAAAAAGGCTTTTAAGATATTGAAGAAGGTAATACAAGAAATGATATTCGTTTTAAAATGTGGCTAATATTCACCCTATGCACAGCTGAAGAGCCACTCAAGATAGAAGAATACTAGACTACGTTGTTGAGTGAGAGTTAAGAGTAAGACATAAGAGGCGCAATTTATGAGGGTATATCGAGAAAGATAACGGTTAGTACGAACCTGAACAGGTTTACCATGCAGTAGTCGGGGAAGATCGTGGTTGGGAGTCGATTCCATAAGATGGCAGTTTGTGGGAAGAAGCTGTTCGAGTGGAACTTACGTCTCTCTAAGAGAAAATGGGGGTTGTCCGCTACAATGGGTGTGTCATGGTGGGTCCTAGCTGTAAAGTTTGCGATTGAAAGAAGTACGGAATATAGCTCGTCTAATTTTTTTTATTAGAAAGGGGGATAGATTCGTGAACTACTTATAACATTTCGTCTGTGGGAAAGAGGTTGTTGGGCGGAAAATAATTCATCATACACAAGGCCAAAGAAAAGCTTTTGGACTCCATCAAAACTGGAAAAGGAAGACTGGGCAGCTTCAGGTCAGATATGGCATCAGTACTCCACTTTCAGTCTGTTTATATTACTCTCTACTCTTGTATCTGTAAATGATAACAGGTTAAATTAGATATTTACAGGTGCAGTACAAGAAACCGACCATTCTTCCAACATCTTTAGCGATGGGCCGTGTATATGTGTTTGAGGTGGGCTTAAATAATAATAAGCGTTGAAGCCAAGGTACCCTCTTTAGCGAACAATAGTTCATTGTGACAGACGGAAATGGAGGCTCGGCGTAGAGACTATGGTACATCTCTTTTGAGGTATTCAATATGAATAGCCATCTTTCCCCCAGTGAGTTATTAGAGTCAGCAGATATTCGATAGGCCTCTCGGATGTCTAGCATTTAACAACTGACCTACCCGTTAGATTAAGTTAACAATTTCCTTCGTGAAAATATTTCCATCTAAGCAATTTATCTCTTTGCCCCGTCTAATTCCGATCGCTACATTATGTTTATTTTAACAAAAGCCTCTTCAATGCCATTGCGCTGGGAAAACCAGCTGAAGAATTCAGTACGTACTGTCTCATCTGGAAACGTGATTGCACCGACTGAATAATTTCAAGAATCCTCAGTTTTTTATTCTTTTGCACCTGCTGCACTTTTTCTTTCTCGAGATGAACACATTGAATAACAACCACACGACTACGGTTTATCTCTTGCTTGGCATTGTCTCATATATTTTCATCTACGGCCGCCAATAATCAGTTAATTCATAGAGATACCTTTAGTGTTAAAATAATGCTATGAGTGCAACTACAAATCAACTCATTAAATTAATTTATTGCCTTAGTTTGTGTCTATATTTCTGAGATGAAGTATTATGTACATTATTTACATTATTCGGATTATTGACCCCATCTTTGTCGCCATACTTATCACAACGTTTCGGTCAGGTGATTGGATTGTCGAACTGAACCCTTTATTTCGCTCACTGGGGTAGACTGTTCTAGTTCCACGTGCCATGTTTGATGGATGTCAGTTATCAGTTATTTCCTGTTAATTTCCCTCTGAAATTTCTCCACTGCCTTAACCTGGTATTGAGCACTGGTAAAAATGTTTGCTGAAGACATTAGGTTTATAATACCCAGAAATTCATATCCAGATGTCCTCAAGGACACATGGCACAGTGGATAAAGGCGTTGTTTAGATCCAGTGACAGGACTCAAAGTGTGTGAGTTCAATAGAATTTTCAGAGGGAAATTAACAGGAGATAACTGATAACTGACAACCATCAAACATGGCACGTGGAACTGGAACAGTCTACCCCAGTGAGCGAAATAAAGTGTTCAGTTCGACATTCCAACCACCTGAAGAAGGCCGGAGCGTACAACGGCCGATAAATATGGCGACAAAGATGAGGACAATAGTCCAAATAATGAAAATAATGCCTTAGTTTGCTAATATAAAATTAGAATTTTATAAATTTTGAAGACAGGTTCCATATTGGACCTCCGACAGTCATAGTGTTAAAAATGAAGTTTCCCTTCAGATTCAGCCATCTTTTTTACCAGCTGGAGAGAATTGTTGGATCTATTTTTTTAAAGATTTATAAACTTTTAAGAGTTATTTAAAGCCGAAATAAATTTAGATTATAAGAATAATTTCTCTTTTTTTTCGGGTGAATATTACATTGACAATTAAGTGAGAAAACAAAGATTTTCCCCAGATAAAAGTACCGATAATTAATAAATATCTCGGAACAGGAGATACCTTTTCCAAGGCAATTTACTCGTAATTCCATGCGATGAATACCTCTTGAATTCGAACTCGAGTCTCTGATTTCTCATTATGAGTCCATATCCATTGCATTGACAAAGATAAATTATCCAAATAAGAAGATACGCTGTAAAAAGCTTGGTGAAATGTAAAACTGATTCGTAGATTAATAAAAAAAAAAAATGCGAACATTTTTGCAAATTTTCCCCAAAATTAATCAAAATCTCATACGGAATTTGTCATGTAAATATGGCGGATACTTATAAAAATACATGTTGCCCAAAAAATGTTATCTTGTCGGAAATCGAAACAAAGGAGAGAAAATTTCCCCATGGAGTCAAAGGATAATCACACTACACGCATTTCAGCGTTGGACTGGATCAGTTTTTTCTCAGCCTTTTTCAGCAACGGCACACTTGGAGCAAATGGAAATATTACGGTTCACTTACCAAATTTTTAAAGGAAATATATTTAAATGTTATAAAATAAAGCCATAGATTATTAACATCTATTCAGCTGTTTGTACAGCTTATTTCGTGTGAAACCTGTGTCTGGTAATTTTACACGATTCCTTCAATGTTTGGTCGAATGTGAGATAAGTAGCCCATCATTTCTTCTTCCGGTGAGTGTAGTCTTTCGCGCTTCTTATTTTTGATGCTATTTATAGTAATAATTCATAACTGAAGATAACTTTGTAAAAAATTGATTTAAACGAAGAATGTTAAATACAATTATTTGAAAAATGTTTAATATTCATTTATCCAAATAAAAAAATTTTTAAAAAGTTAAATTAAAAATATATAAATATTTAAAAAGCATATATAAATATTTAAAAAAAAAAGTGAATACCAAGTATTTAAAATAACATAATCGAAGAATAGTGAAAAAATATTTGAGAAAAAAGTAATACTTTGTACCATTACTACTTACAGGCACACACACAAACAAACACATAAATATATATATATATATATAAATATATATATATATATATATATATATATATATATATATATATATATATATATATATATATATATATATATATATATATACATATATATCCATATATACACACACATATATAAATATATATAAACACACATATATATATATATAAACACACATATATATATAAATATAAATACACATGTATATACACACATGTATATACACACATATATATACACACATATATATATATAGATATATATATACATAAACATACACATACACGAACACACATATATATAAATACATATACACACACACATATATATATACACACACCTATATGTACATATATACACATATATATATATACACACACACGTATATATATAAAATATAAATGCACACACACACATATATATATATCTATGCACACATATATATACACATTTATATACAGATACACACACACAAACACACATATATATTTATATTATATATCTATCTATCTATCTATCTATCTATCTATATATATATATATATATATATATATATATATATATATATATATATCGGCGGTCGTGAATCACTGGACTACAGGTTCGGTTGTTATATATAAGCCCATTTTCAGGAAATAAACTTGGAAAAACGTCTACACAGATGTTATTGAACCAATCTACAGAAACGTCAACTCACAGATTGACTATTCTGGGTTCGGTTCGAAATTCCAACAAAGGCCGAAACTTTATCAATATCTAGTGCCTCTTTTTTTAAAATGCAATTCGAACTAACCAAGCTACAAAGTTTTATTTTGTTCAGGGATAGGCAAATACTAGTCGTTCATGCGTGTATTCGTAAAGATTTACTTAGTTCCGAGATAAGTAAATATTAGTCGTTTATTAATGAGAATGTAATAATTTACTTCGTTCATATATAGGTAAATATTGTTCGTTTATAATTAAGTCTATACATATTGGTAGATATTTTCTTTTCTTTGTTTCGAACGAATTTTTTCTGTCTCTTAATACTCTGCTTAGCTTTTGGAATGCCTCTTTATCCATCGCAATACCTCTTCGGATCTCAGTGTCGCACTTCCCGTCATCTGTTAGAACATTTCCCCAGATATTTACATTTATGTAACTGCTTAATATTTCAATTTCAAAAACATTTCCTTGATTCAGGGATGGGTAGGTATTGGTGGTTCATATTGAGTCTAAAATTTTACTCGTTAGAGGGACCCTTTTTCTGCTGTGATTTATATTCCTGTCATGGATGTCATCGGCAGCTGACAGGTCAGTTGATCTTCGAGTGAAAATTAAAAATAATATCTCCAATTTATTTTAATCATCTCGAAATGTTCAAACTGGAGGCACTTGGCTCCCAAGCGAAGTGTCTCATATTTTTCCCCGAGTGAAAATGAACAGGAAAGCAATTTTTTGGCTAATAAACTTTCTTCTTTTTTTGCGCCGTGTCCCTTCAAGATGTAGGCGATCGTGGCCCTCCATACCTTCCTGTCTTTTGTAGCTCTTAATATTTTGTATTTTTACTATTTTATCCCAAACTCTGTTCTGCCATCCATTCGAATATGTTACGCGCTGCTTTCCTCTGTCCATCTTTCCTTTTATCCGTCCTGTATCAGATTTTCTAAGCCCTCCTTCCTCTTCACGTGTCCCAGAAATTTTAACTGCCTCTTCCTGATGTTAAGTTACCTCTTTGTCTCCATTTTCTGCAAAATCTCGTCGTTGCTCAAATGGTATCCTTCGCATTCTTCAGTAAACATCCTCTTGTTTCGTGTCTCCTTATATCTTTGAGGCAACTGTCCAACATTCGCCGCCATACAGGAGAACAGATATCATGCAACAGATCAGTACAGATTTCTTTGTTTCCAACTAAATTTTACTGTCTGTTAATAATCTGCTTAACTTTTGGAATGTCTCTTTGGCCATCACAATACGTCTTCGGATCTCAGTGTCACACTTTCCGTCCTCTGTCAGGACACATCCCAGATATTTAAATGACTGTACCGTCTTGATTGCAGTGTCCCGAACCTGTAATTTGCATTTTGGGCTCATCTTTTTGCTGGTGGCCATGCATTCTTTTTTGTGCTTAGTCCCTTCTTCTCGCTTTCTTTCGCTACCTTCTGTAAGAAGTTTTGTAGTTTCCTTTCTGTGTCTGCTATCAGTACTGTGATATCTACATATTTATTTATAATTAAGTCTATACATATTGGTAGATATTTTCTTTTCTTTGTTTGGAACGAAATTTTTCTGTCTCTTAATACTCTGCTTAGCTTTTGGAATGCATCTTTATCCATCACAATACCTCTTCGAATCTCAGTGTCGCACTTCCCGTCATCTGTTAGAACACTTCATACAATTCGTTAAGATTGTGACTTCATTTAATTCGTTAAGATTGTGATCGCCAATAATAAATCCTAGTGGGATTTCTAGTTTCCTCAGAATTGCCTCGCTGTGTAGGTTGAATAAAGTTTATTTCATAAATTATTTCAGTAATGACCATAGTAAAGTATAAAGGTGCAACATTATTAGATGAAAATTTAGAAACGATTTGGAAGGTATCAAGGATATGTGGTGGAATGTGATGTAAAATTATGATGACCATTCTTTTAACTTATGTATAGAGTAAATAAATAAATTTAATTATGACGTTAATCACTTCAAATAAATGATTTCTCTTGTTTCGATGAAATGAAAAGGAAAGTAATATTTATTCTGCGTAATAAAAAATGTGGCACAAGGCCTAAAGGAGGGATAGGGGAAGGCTGGTCTTCAATCTGTCTGTCTTAATCTTAAACTTAGCTAGCCACGATTACTGACCAAAACATACCACTGTATGCCTTACACCAAAACAACACATTCTTACCTACCATTCTTACTACAGCTACCATAATACCTCATAGTCTCTATTTAATCCTAACTAGTTCTCATATGTAATATTTGTCTGTTGGAGATGTGGAATAAAAATAACAACATACCATGGCGGAAAATTCATCAGAACAATTATCATGAAAGTATTTATGGATAAAGCACAGGGAAGCTACATTACGGCAATGGGAAAATGACCGAAGCCGGTACACCAGGTCAGGACTAACAACATTGCAGATTCTTCTTTAGATTTTATCAAGAATCTGTTATCTATATCAGGAGTATTTCGATGAAATTTAAAGGAAAGTAATATTTATTTTGCGTAATACAAAAATGTGGCACAAGGCCAAAAGGAGGGATAGGAGAAGGCTGATGTTCAAAAAAATCAATAAACTGGACTAAATTAATGCGGGACTAGATAATTAAGAACAATGATTCGACCAAACAATCGCTTAAACACACACTACCCCAAACACAAAAACAAATACGAAATACACACTCGAAAAACGAAAAAGGTTCCGCATCTAGCAGAGAACTGCCATCTCTGTCAACTAAGGGGAGGGTATAGGAAATTAAAATGAAGAAAGTTGGGACTTAAATAAAAGTGACCAATGAATATACATCCCATCGCTAAGTTAACTTGAGGGTAGGACCTATGGAAAGAACAAACTTAAACTACCCTATTCCACGTGGGTTTACCTGTGAAAAGGGAAAAAACGTCTTATATTTACTGAATTCTTAAGAAAATCAAATATCAATCATTAACAATATAAATTACCTTATCAACGATTTTGATATCGATTGACAGAACCTCTTGGCAAACCCACAGCTATATTTAGGTGTCCGTAATAATGTTTAATGCGGTAACGTATCATAATTTTCCAGTTGTTTATAGCAGTGAACTGATATAGCATTGCTTTTTAATGAACCCAAATTATTTACCTATATATATATATATATATATATATATATATATATATATATATATATATATATATATATATATCGCAATCGAATTAAGTCGACTCCTCATGAAAGATTATTACCTGTAAAACAAAATTTCCGTCTAGGAAAACACGATTTTAAAATCCATGCCAAATTCACTATAATTGAGAGCAGTTCCATGAAAATAAGTGGATACAACGTTCAAAAACACACTATCCAGTCGGGCTTAATCATAAATTTAACAATATAGATAGTACTAATAATACCCTACAAATCAAAACCTACCCACATTTCTCACCCACACAAGACAGACATGGTTACGGAGGTGTTGAGGCCTCACACTTATACACACACCCACACGAATATATACACACTTACACACTTACACACATCATACTCACTCACTCCCTAAGGAGCCAAATGATAACACACACCCACAGCAATACACACGCTTACACACATCATACTCACTCACTCCCTAAGAACCAAATAACACACACACACACTAAACAGAGACACATCCCTTCTCCAGGAACCAACAGAACTCTCAAACTGTCAGACTGTTTGACCAACACAAGGAATGTTAAAAGATTCATGTTAAAAAATAAAAAAAAATAAACAAACAGATGAAAACTCCAGACAAATTTTCTCCATGAAGACATTCATTTCTGTAGTTCACTGCTACCAGCAAGCAGAAAATTATTTTTCTCCTGATGATGGCCATGTTGGCTGAAACTAGTCGAGGAATCTAAATGAAATAATAAAAAATGAAGGAATATTAATATACAACCTTGTGTATTTGAAGATTTTAATTTTTTAATATATATATATATATATATATATATATATATTATTACTCTAAACGTTATTTTAATGGAAACAAGTATTTATATATATATATATATATATATATATATATATATATCTCCGACAGAAAAACAAATAAATAAGTTGGATTACGATAACTACATTAACAAGATGCCTTACACTACACATGTCTGACCATTCGTCCATTGTAAGACATCTACACCAACATTCCTGTCCATAGGCACAATATTTAAAAAATACCAATCGACCATACAACTATCCTACAGCAAGAAAACAACAAATTCAAACTACAGATCCTCGAAGCAATATACATTTAAATTTAAAGCCGTCGCTTAATAGAATCAGCTACGAATGTTGTAGTAATGTTCTGAAATGTCTATAAAAAGAACAGTTTTTCAGCTTCCATGCGTGCATGGCCATGGTATTACAACACAGAAAAAAATTCCATAGTGCAAAATTTTTCACGTTCTAATGAACACTCAACATGAATGTCAAGCGTTGCATTTGAAAGCAAAAAGAAAAATTACAGTTATGGATATCAAAAAACGGTTTTGTATTATTACTTGCATCAATGAACAACACACGATTTTGTATTTCTACGTACACCTCTGAAGATGATCTCCAAAGAAGATCGAAAGTACTTAGAAAATGTTAAATAAAAACGATTTTCAAAGTTATAGGACATTTTTCACGTGATTTAATTGCAATACGCAGAAGGTTATCCGTGAGTATGAACGGTTTTTCTTAAAAATAAGCATAATATCTGTAATTTATTTAATCAGACATGCCTAAAAGAGAATTTGTTGCCTAAATACACAAATATCTATCTATCTATCTATCTCTTTCTCTCTCTCTCTCTCTCTCTCTCTATATATATATATATATATATATATATATATATAGAAGAGGCAAAAAGAATGAAAAGACAAGAGGAAAACTTACTTAGTTGTTAGCCGACCAGTTTCTTAATCTGATAGGCTTTATCAAAACAAATGTGATGATTTTATTTTGTAATAAGTATATATTTGACAGTTACAACAACATTTTTAAATTTACGAAGGCTCATAAATATTCATCAGATTAGACGTTTTAATTAAGCTGCTTAATATTTATAAGCGTCTTTAAATTTAAAAATTCACTTTCGAAATGTCCTATATGGCGCAATATAGGTTCTAACACCGAAACGTTTCAGTTAACCTGATGAATATTCATGAGCGTTCTTAGAGTTAAAGGAAGGCCACTAGTACGCAGAGAGGTGTAGAGAATGAAAGTGAGAGACATGCCTGGGTATGGCGGGGGTGAAGAAAGGATAAATGATGGTGATTGACGTTGCATTTAAATTTTTGAAGATTGTACTTATCGGGAAGCAATTAAAGGGGAGGGAGTTCCATAGGCGAGCAAAGCAACTGTTACGGCAGAAGTGGCGATTGGATTTAGCTATTTCAACAGTAAAAGGTAGTAAGCAGTCAACTGATAAAAATCGCCTGAGGACACTGATCATCTCCATATATATATATATATATATATATATATATATATATATATATATATATTATATATATATATATATATATAGTATATTATATATATATATATATATATATATATATATATATATATATATATATATATATATATATATATATATATATATATATATATATATATATATATATATATATATTATGAAATTGACAAAGTCCGACAATTATTTTTGAGACATTTTTTTTGTTTATACATTCTTTTTATAGATACAAATATTTAAATGTACGTGAATAAAATAATGGAAAATTGTAGTTTAAAAACAGTAAAATCAACCTTGGTAACCGAAACGCTCCTCTGTGACTCCATCGGTAAAAGCACGTCAGGCTATATGACGGTTCCGTACAGGATTCGTTCGATTCCTGTCGGAGGACCAATATTTTCTATGACAATTTCTCGAACATTCAGGCCGGTAAATGTTGTTAATACTGTTTATTATAAAGAGAGCATTTGCTTTAATATTTGTATCTATAAAAAAGAATGCATAAACATTAAAAAAATGTCTTAAAAATATATAAATATATAGACAGTCTGGCTTGGGATTCTAATAATGGTTTCGTCATATAGATTTTAACAATTTCCTCATAGCTAGAGAGAGGAGAGGGACGTACATACTTTTCCAAGTGTATTTGTAAGTAAGTAGATATAATGGAGCCTATCGAACAAATACCATACGCAAAATTCATCACATGTAAATTGATGTATTGCTAGATTATTGATAACTGTATATTCTACTGTTGTCAATGGGGAACAGACATATATATATATATATATATATATATATATATATATATATATATATATATATATATATATATAATAAAAGGCTTAAACACTAATATTCCATGGTCATAATTTACGATAATACTATCCAATTCATCAGACCTACAAATTCAAAAAAGAAAACAGAAAAAACAACTCCGGGAATAAAAAATAGAATTTAGAGAGAGTGTAAGTATGAGAGTGTGGGACGAATGTTAGAGCTAAAGAGAGGGGTAACAGACGAGACAAGGTGGGGGATTAAAACTTAACAGAGAGAAGTTTTAGAGAGGTCAGTCAAAGACGGTTTAAGTGAGAGAAATATGAATGCTGTCGGATGTCTAATACATTAAAGATTAACATTCGTCCCACACTCTCAATATTTTTTTACTTAGCTAAAAATTGTTGCAAATTTTGTGGTAAAGAATTATTCAATAACTATAATTAAAACTAGGTACATTAAACTTTATATCATTTTTTTACAGATTTTGTCTATCGCAAATACAAATAAAGTTATAAATTTTTAAAGTACACACGAACTCTATACACCCTGCATATTTACATATATATATATATATATATATATATATATATATATATATATATATATATATATGTATGTATGTATTGGCAGTAGGTTTTCATTAAGGCATGTTTCATTGCATAATTTAAAGAAGTTTCGTCTACTTATTTTTAGCAGGATCCTCTGACAAGTTTCTTAGTATTCTTATTAAAGGAAGAAAATAAATGTCCATGCTGATGCATACTTATTTTATTCTGGGTACTTTCGACAGGGTGTTGTTTTTTGTAAAGACAAAAAAAAAAAAGAGATCATAATTTTTCTCAGACAAATTTGTTGTTACATGTGAATTGAAAACGCTTAGGTTATATTCTCTCCGATTTTAAAATTTTATGATGTAAACCTCAAGGGAGGTAACTAATTTATTGAAATGTTTAAATGTTGTCAGGATCCAATTAAAAATAATTAGACAAAACTTGTCTAAATTATTTAATAAGACAATTCATGCTATCAAAATATACAATATATATATATCGGTTGAGCTCTCTGGGGAGGAAATGTGAGTTTGTAAACAGTGACCATTATGGCTAATAATGCAAGACTCTTCGGTAAAATCGAATTGAGTTCTCTCAATCACTGGGTGTTTATCTACAAAATAAATACACTTAAAATTCACTTTCGTCCCTGCCGTGCTTAGTGGTAGAATCCCTGACTGACACCAATTCAATCGGGTTTCGATCCTAGCTAGAGGCAACTGGATGTCTAGCCACACTGATGAGCTGTGATACAGCGAAACAGTCTGCCTGTGGATGACAATATATATATATATATATTCATGCTATCAAAATATACAATATATATATATATATATATATATCAATTGATAATTAGTAGGCATAATTCCAAAAGGACATTAATCCAAAAGAGCAATATAATAACGAGTACAGATGGTCCTTAAAATTCAATGTATCCAGACGAATTTACCTCCCATTTTCCTTTTAAAATGGGGAGGTAAAAGTTATCAAAAATTATATATATATATATAAATTGAATAAATATATATATATATATATATATATATATATATATATATATATATATATATATATATATATATATATTATTGAATAAATATAAAATATTCAAAATCCATTCAAGAACCACCAAGTGTACGGTGAATAAGTCTAATAAAGAGGGAAGAGTAAACAAGAAAGCTGGATCACAGTGTCGCAAAATTAAGAGGGATCATCATTTAAACTTAGAGCTAAAGAGATCAACTTGAAAAGATCCGATTCAATCCATAACACTTTTGGCACATGACAGAAGAGGTTCACCTCTGACATTCTAAAGAGTAGTGAAAAAAAGACTTGAAAACTAAATCGTATATGAAACGTGTGAGGCAACTTGATATTCTAGGACAGAATTTTAGAAAGTTAGAGTGGGCGAAGATCATCTTGAACAAGTTGAGAAACGATCCTGGAATAATATATATATATATATATATATATATATATATATATATATATGTGTGTGTGTGTGTGTTTGTGTTTTGAACAATAAAGATATTGAAAAATTTAAAAATAATTTTCAGACATATTGGGTTTGTATATTAATATTTTTTTGTTTTATTATTTCAATTAATTCCTTCGACTCGCATCGGCCAGCATGGCCATCATCAGGAAAAAGAAATGTCTACTTGTTAGCAGCTGTGAACTACAGGAATGAATGACTTTCTGAAGAAAATGAACTTTATCTATAGTTTTCATTTGTTTTTTTATCATTAATTTTGGTCAATCTTGTGTTGGCCTCTATAAGATAAAGGCTGTGGAGATTCATGCTACCCAGAATTCCCTTCTTGGTCATTTCGACAGTTTTATTGGTTGCTGGGAATGGGATGTGTGTGTTAAGTGTATGTTATCATTTATTCTTTGGGAATTTGTATGATGTATATAAGTGTATATATTAGAATGGCTGTCTGTATAAGTTTGAGACCTCAACACCTCCGCAAGCATGATTGTCTTGTGTGGGTGAGAAATGTGGGTAGGGCTTGATTTGTTGGGTTATATATTAATTCTATCTATGTTGTTAAATTTGTGGTTAAGCCGAAGTGTATTGAGGCGCAAAATCCATTTATCTTCATGTTCCTCTAGAATTTTTCTAATGGTATCTTTTCTGTCTATTTCTATATTTTAATTATAGTGAATTTGGCATGGCTTTTAAAATAATTTTTTCCAGGCGGAACTGTTGTTCTACAGTTAATAATATTTCGTCTGGAGTCGACTTGATCCGATTCCGATAATTATTAATTCTGTAATGAAAGGGCCATTCAGATTTTCACACATATCTTTCTCGGATAGTGTGCATTCCAGGAGGTAAATTATGTTATGACTTCTATAGTTAGAGTTGTGGTAGATTTTGAAAGTAGATTTAGTGACTGAGCTAGTGAAAAAATCGATGTGTCTAATGTGGTTACAAATTAGCTCCTTTTGTTGTCACATGGTTGGAAAAATCCTGTTGATTTTATTTTGGTCTATTACGGATTTCCTTATCTGTAATTTGGTTACTACCTACAATTGTGAATTGATGCTCGAGATTTTGAGTGTGTTTATTTAGTCCTTCATTTTTGGAACATATCCCTCTGAGTCTGAGTGCTTGCGAATAGGGAAGGTTCTATGTAAGGTGTTTAGGTTGAGAAGACTTAAAGTGTAGATACTTGTGGGTATCAGTTATTATAGAGCGTAGTGTCGTTTGTACTTTTCTGTTTTTATCGATGTAAATGCGGCTCTCTCTATCTCTCTCTCTCTCTCTCTCTCTCTATATATATATATATATATATATATATAACTTAATACTTCGCAATGATTCTTCTCCCCCGGTTAGCGATTTGCAAAAAACCAACATAGTTTATAAATTCAAGTGCCCTTTGGCAGAGTGTATCTCCAACGAATTAAATAATATTTATGTTGGTCACACCACAAACTCGCTTTCACGACGCTTGACACTACATGTTAATGAAAACTCTAACATTTTTAGGCATTTAAAACAACATGCCTGCCCGCACACAATTCCGTAAAATACTTGTCGAAAACACAACTATACTTCGACATAAAAACAATAGACAAAAACTAAAAATACTTGAAGCATTATACATCAAACAGTTAAAACCCAACCTAAACAAAATCAATTATGGCATCTCTACAAATATTCTTAAATGTCTATAATTGGTAACAGAAGCCATTGGTTTATACCAACGGCTTTCCTTACTTCATTCTACAATTCACTCTCGTGTAGTCATGTGTGACGTCATGAGATGCTATTGCGATTTTCGCTTCTAGCGTCTTATATGCGCGTGTTTATCGTTTGCTTAGTGATTAACTATGTAAACAATGACAGACTATCATCACTGTCGTGTCCGTATATTGTTTAATATGTTTGTGATTTACATCTTTGATAATGGCTTAAGTAAGCCGAAAGCTTAGATTATATTAAAAAAATATGGATTAATATTGTGAATTTCTTTCTTCGTTTAATGATAATGTTATCAAACTTATCAGATGTTACGAACAAATTTTACATAAAATAGATAGACAACACTTGTCTATATTATTTAATGAAACGTGTATAAATACATATATATATATATATATATATATATATATATATATATATATACAGTTGGATTGGTATGAGTTTGCGACCCTGGGTTTCCCGCTATTTGAAATCGTCAGACGATTGCAAATGGCGTGAAACCCAGGATCCAAATCACACAAATCAAACTAAATATGTTAGCTCTATCACTGATATTGAGCGCTTTCCAATAAGTATATATATATATAATATATAAATAATATATATAAAAATGCATATATATATATATATATATATATATATATATATATATATATATATATATATATATATATATATTTAAAATAAAACAGACCACTTTAAGTTTCCATGTAATAAATTATTTCACCACTGCCCTTTTAAAAAGACAAAAAATGAAAAGAAAATTTACACATTTTTGACAGGCCGTAAAAATGTGTAAATTTTCTTTTCATTTTTTTGTCTGGAAGTAAAGTCTGATGATCCGCAGTCCTTTAAAAGAACTGTGGTGAAATATTTATTACATGGAACCTTAAAGTGGTCTGTTTTTATTTAAATTATTTGCTCTGGATTTACATTGAGCTCTCTGGATTTTATCCTCCTTAGGTTTACTCATACGGATTACCTAGTTTTTCATAAACTAACTAACTAACTATATATATATATAGATATATATAAAAAAGTGAACATAGAAGTCAACACTTAGAGGCGACAGTCTGTTTCATGCTATATATGCAATCGTCAGGGCACATATAGCATGAAACATATATTACATATAGCATGAAACAGACTGTCGCCTCTAAGTGTTGACTTCTATGTTCACTTTTATATTTACACACGCTCTATCTCTGATATTGAGCACTTTATTCCATAAATATAGCACACCTTAAGACTATATTTCTTTATATATATATAAATTAATCTTAAATTAAATTCTCAAACCAAAACAAAACTGTTAAATAAGTGATATAAACAAATTTTTACTACGTTACTAAATAAATAAATAAAATAAAAACGAGCAATATAACTTGACCCAGATAAATAAACAAACGACTTCCGGTAAAATAACCGCCATAATAGAATACCCACAATGCACCACTAACCCGTATATATATAAATAGCCGAGACGATTGCATATAGCATGAAACAGGCTGTCGCCTCTAAGTGTTGACTTCTATGTTCACTTTTATATTTACACACGCTCTATCTCTGATATTGAGCACTTTATTCCATAAATATAGCACACCTTAAGACTATATTTCTTTATATATATATATATATATATATATATATATATATATATATATATATATTTGACAGGCAGAACTTATCAACTCCTAGCTGGATATTTAAATCCAGGAAGTATTTTTTTGATTGTAAAATGTTTTTTAGATGATAATGATTTACTGATATAAGTCCTTTTAATTAATATATATCTAAGAGAGAAGACGTGGATTGTGAATTCATGCCGCTCCAAAGGGTATTTGCGCGTAAGTGAATATAACGAACCCAACTGGAATTGGAACTCGGTACTCCGATTAACAATTATTCAATTATTTCCGATCCGTTACACCAGCCGCGCATCCAAACTTGCAGCACCTGGTATTTCCAAACGATCAAGCTCGACATTATTTAACTTCCGTGATTGAACGAGAACTGGTGTTTCTTCGTGATATGGCCGCAAGCCTTTATCTGTACGCATTCAAACGATAAAGCCGAGAGTCCGCCACGAGGACACTTTCGGTCGATGAAAGAGGCACTCACAAAAGACGCAAACTGTAGCAACATGGGAGGCCGCCATTCGCTCGGATTACCGAACTAAACACTTTCATTTGAAATTAATTAAAACTTAAAACCCACTTCAGATTCGCTTAATAATAATAATCCGACATGAAACTGGGACTGATAACGAGTACCAAAATACTAATTATCGAATTCACGAAAAGAAAACATTTCTGAAAAGGTTAGAAGGGGAGAGAAAAGACGAAGATTTGATAGAAAGTGGAGAAGTCACTGTGGAAAGCCCGGGTTCTGATTTCGCAAAGAAGGTTAATTATGTATAACTAAATCTAATCAAAGAAACATAATCCAAGGATCAATTATAAATAGTTGCAAGAAGAAAAAAAAATATATAAGTCTTAATTTCCTCTTGCAATACTTCTTGCATTTTTTTTCAAATTAATTAATCAGCAGATCTGTGTTGCTTGTAATGTTGTTATAAGTAAATATTTCCAAGAAGCAAGAATTATATACAGTCCAGTAACGATACACGAGATTTGATCAAAAACTATCGGCATTATGGTAAATGAGCATAGTGAAGCCGCTTGGCACAGACTGGCTTAGAACTCTGTCGAGCATTTACATTAAGTTATAACGTTTTCTTTCCTCCCTTCCAATGTTTATAGCAGTGTTTGGAAGGAAAGTGTGTAGAGTGTGGATTTAACCATTTCCGATAAGGATTTACTGAGGCGTGGTTAACGCCCTCCTCTCCCTGTGCTGTAAGCGGAGTTATTATTTTCCTCATTCTAGATGGAAGAAGTTGCTCAGCACCGGGGATTCAAACCTTGCTGCAGCACCTTCCTCATTGGACTAAAGAATTTGGGTCGGTGTAATACCGATGCCAGCGTGACTGTGGTACCGGTGCGGAGTGGGGCAGTGATGAGCAAAAATCAATTTTTTCCTTAACCCATATGCATAAGTATCCGTATGGTGCTCCACATTAAAACCACCTTATGCCACGTCCAGCCATGGTGGAGATGCCGGGTTAATATAGCTAGACACTGCTGTTCCGTCTCCAGTATCACTGGTTAGCTAGCGACATTAATGAGATACCGGTTGCAATTTGACGTGGTGTAGTGGTAGGTGGCTCTAGCAACATTTCGCAATTCCTAGCCTCATCTTCTAATATCACTTTGTGGGATAACTTACAAAAGTGACGGAAAGAAAAAGAGAAAAACTCGAAATGAATTCGGCTGAAAAAACAATTCTAATTTTCCCAGCGCTCCCCTGCCATGTGCATGTGTATTCCTATCAACATAAAATTAGTTTGGTGACGTCCTGAAGGACGAAACGAGTCGCAGAAATTTTTTTCCACTTTGTCATAAAATTTCCTCAACACATATATGTATATCTATACATAAATTTAAAACAAACAAACAAAAAGACAGAAATATAAAGTAAATACAAAATATTAATATAAAATGAAAACAATAAAAATAAATAAATAAAATAATTAAAATTCATTGATCGCTTTGCTTTAGGTGGAAGAAAAAAGACAAAGAATTACCTTTAAATTGATTGACAAGAAGATCGTATAGCTTACATTTCGGACGGCGAATTCTTACATACTATTTCTCAATAGAGCCATATCTTACTACATACGAGGTGTGTCTGAAAAGTAAAAGGATTTATTCGTTTTTCGATGTGAGAAGCATCATCAACAGTGTGTTCTTTCACGGGGAGAGACAATCGACGAATCCACAATGAGATCTTGCAACGTTTGCTCCACTCAGTGAGCGGGGAGAGACGAGCGTTGTAGAACAAGTCCTGGCTGCTTCGCCCAGACGATGCACCTGTTCACAACGCCCTGAGTATCCCGGCAGTTCCTGGCCAAGAAGAACATCGCCGGACTGGAACAACCAACCTATTCACCTGATATTGCCCCGTGTGACACTTTTCTTTTCCCCAAGTTCATCATGAAGGGGACCCATTTTGAAGGCGTGGAAGCTATGAAGAGAGTCGGAATGACGGACCTGAAGGCCATCCAAGAAGACTCCTTCCAGCAGGGCATAGAAGCTAGGCAGAGGAGGATGTAAAATATGCATTAGACTCGAGGGGGATTATTTTGGAGGAGAAACCATGTAGTTTCATGTCTGGAATTGAAACACTTTTGTTTGTGGCACGAGTACCGTTATTTTTCAGACGGAACTCATGTATATTAAAAGAGACGAACACGTCTTATGCCAAAGCCTTTGGTTCCTTGAAGAACTCTATCAAGACAAGGATCGAAACGCGTTGGCATAAAATGAATTCTTCTGATCTTTCTTCTTTTATTTATATTTTTTTACAGATGAATCTTGTCTAATCTTCTTTCGCACATACACACACACACACACACACACATATATATATATATATATATATATATATATGTGTGTGTATATATATATACACACAGACAAGGTTACGAGGAAAACTTTTATGCTAATGCGTTTCATTTCTCGGGTTTAGAAAATTTATCAAGGCAAGGAACGAAGCGCGTTGGCATAAAAGGATTTCCTCTGATCTTCATTTATTTATTTCGTTATAGATAAATCTTTTCTAAATTTGTTTTTAATACACATACACACACATTACATATATATATATATATATATATATATATATATATATATATATATATATATATGTATTTTTTTTCTTTTTCCTAAATAATTTTAAAATTTTAAAATTAATATAGATTAAATTTACATTTTTGAAATCTTTTTTATTTTAATTTCAAATTTTATCGTACAATTTAATACTTATTAGTTAGAATAAATTCTATTTTAGTATAAACCCATCTTTAAAGCATTTAATAGTTATTATAAGCTTACTTTTTTTGAATTCTCGTATACTAGTATTTTGATTGGTCTTTTCCTCTTACGAGTGGTGGTTAATTAATTTAAACCTTTTAAAAGCTTTATTCTTCATTCAACATCATCACTTGATAAGACACCAGATGTGGTGAAACAAAATGGCTCTATTTGTAGTGATTTTATAACATATTTATGTTATAATTTTTAAATAAATAATTATATTCGCTCTACTCAGTACTGAGCACTCTTTTAAGAAGAGTAACTGTTGGTTATTGGAATTTATTCCGTATACAACAAACATATACTTGGATATATATATATATATATATATATATATATATATATATATATATATATATATATATAATCATATATTCGAACATTATAACATAAAAATGTTATAAAATCACTATAAAAATAGCCATTTTTCAACACCTCTGGTGTCTTATCAAGTGATGATGTTGAATATAGAATAAGGACATTCAACATCATCACTTGATAAGACACCAGAAGGGTTGAAACAAAATGGCTATTTTTGTAGTGATTTTTAAAACATGTTTATGTTGTAATTTTAGAAGAAATGATATATATATATATATATATATATATATATATATATATATATATATATATATATCAACAAAAACAAGGTCACGAGTAAAAAAACATTATTTATGGGAAAGCGTTTCATTCCTCGAGTTGAAGAAATATATAAAAAAATATGTTAGGATGAAAGGTAGCATCTTGTCTTTTATTGTCTTAATAGATATATTCAGAGATGAATTTTTACGCTTTTTGAAGCCCCCCCAACACGCAGACGCGCACACAGATTTTATTTATTATTTTTTATCAAGAACTTAAAAGAAGAATTAAATATGAATGTCGTAAAATGAGAAAGGAATCTCTTCTATGTGTTAATGAATCCTGCAGGCACAGAATTGAAATGTGTTTGGAAAAAGATGGAGGCATCTTTGGACAGCGCATATTCTATCCGCTGTTCAAAGTTTAGTATATAAAATGTTCAGGTGTAAATATACTGTTAAAAATTACCCGCGACTTTTAACTCTTCCTATATATATATATATATATATATATATATATATATATATATAGTTTGGTTGGTGCAAAAATAATGACGTAATAATGTCGTTTTTGACGTTAAAAATACATCAAAAAACGGCATTATTACGTCATTATTTTTGCACCAACCTAATATATATATGTGTGTGTGTGTGTGTGTTTGTGTGTGTGTGTGTGCCTGTGTGTGTGTGTGATTGAATAAATTACAAACATTATATACAATTAAATAAGTTAAAAAATGCACTGTGACAGTTAGAATCACATTTATTTCCCGAGTAATGGAAAGCAATTGGGAAATAAAAGTGATTCTTACTGTCACAATGGATTTCTTACCTTATTTAATTGTAATATACGGAAAAATATTCGTGGATATGAAAGGATTATAATAAAAATAAGCAGGCAGTATGTTTGTAATTTCTTCAATCAGACATGCCTAAAAGAAAATTTACTGCCTATACACACACACACACACACACACACACACACACAAACTGCATTTCAAAAGTTTGAAGCCACTCCCAGAATTACCATGGGAAGAATTTGACGAAAGAGAAAACCTTTCTATCCCCAAAATGTAAAAGAGCTCTTAGAATCATTAAAAAAAAGGATGTAATCGATTATCAAACTTATACGTTTAAAAACTTTTGCAACGAATGGCAAAAATTTGTTCTGTAGTAATCAAGTTGAATGGAAGATATTTTGACTAGGACAAAATTTAATCATAAAATTATTTTGTTTTGTTTTGTCATAATGAAATAGGTAATAAAATATCATGTCTCACTCATTTTTAACCATGTATAATAATTTTCCCTCATTTAAAATACAAACAACTAATTTTAGGGACAATTTAAAAAATTTCGAGGCATATCCTCAAAGTTTTTAACTGTAGTGTATATCGATAAGTGTGAGTTGCCACTCTTGTTTCGTTAAATTATCGTATCAGGAAGATTTACGTCAATATTCATCTTTGTCATGTGAATAAATTCCGTCATAGCCGAGAATATATTTACCGAATTACTAATCGATATATTAACATTCCATGTTAATAATTGCAAAGGACTTACCAATCGATATTTAACGATTCCATGTTAATCGTATATCAGGCCTTACTAATCGATATTTTATATGTCCATGCTGATCGTGCCTCAGGCATCACAGATCGATATTTTAAGATTCTGTTCCCGGCATTACTAATCGATATTTAATAATTCCATGTTGATAGTATCTCAGTCAGGCCTAACTAATCGATAGCTTAATATTCCATGTTCATTTTGTCTCAGCCTTTACTAATCGATATTTAATGATTCCAATTGATCGTGTATCAGTCAGGCCTTACTAGTCGATAATCTAAGTCTACAAGTTGATCGTTCACCAGACCTTACTTATCGATATTTTAAGATTCAAGAATTCTGTCCTCATTAATCGATGTTTAATAATTCCTAGTTTATCGTTTCACAGTCAGGTTTTATTAATCGATAATATAAGATTTCATGCTGATCATATCTCAGGCCAGCGATAGTTAAATATTCTATTTTGATTGGGTATTAGGACTAACTAATAGATATTTTATGATTACATGTTGATCGTTTATCAGGCTTTACTAATCGATGTTTTAAAATACGATAATGTTTCCGCCCTTATTAATCGATATTTAATAATTCCAAGTAGATCGTGTCTCAATTTAGTCATATTAATCGATAGTTTAAGATTCTATTTTGATTGTGTATCAGGCCTAACTAATCGATATCTTCTGAGTACATGTTGTTCTTGAGTCAGGCATAAGTAATTGATATCTTATGATTCGGTGCATATCCTAACTCAGGCATTACTAATCGATATATTCTCATTCTTTAACTCTGTCTTTTCTCCAGGCTGTCTGTTTAGTGACAGTTTCAGTGAACTCTGAACGTGAAAGGATCAGTATTGTTTCTGATGCGGGACTAGTTTTCGATCCATTTTCTTTTCATCATTTCTCGAAGAAACTTTTTTTTTTCCTTATTCCCTAGAATTCTATGATAGAAATTCGATTATTGGTTATCAAAAATGTGTTACCATTCTTCGATAATTTTCACGGGTTCTCGAATTCGTTCTTTCAGTATTTTCCAGATTTTTTTTTAATTTTCTCATCATTCTCGATTTTCTATTTTATCCATTCTTCCTCGTTTTATTACAATCAATTTTTAAAAAAAAACTAGTAGCAAATATTCGAACAAAACATTCAAATACCGAAGTGGACAAGGGTTTCATGTCAACGGCGCTCGAGCACGGGTCAATCGGTTTTGAGATGCGGGTGAAAGTCTTCAGAAATGACTCTGGATCCATTAGTCTCGCATAGGCGGACAGACTTTTTCGTTTCTGTCCGTCTGTTTTCGTTTTTTTTTTTCTCCACTTGAACGGATTGAAAGACAAGCGGCTGTATATACAATTTTTTTTTTCTTTCTTTCATTCAAAAATTTCAGTTTGCGGTTGTAATTATTTTTCCATTCTTAAAAAAAATATTTTTGATTTGAATATATAACTTCACATCGTTTTCAAAATCTGGTTTAGCTTTTCATTCTTTCATTATTCATTTTTCACGGTATTTTTCTTTCCTTAATTATTTTATTAAGGTCCTAGTTTTCCTTCTTTCATCTTTTCTTATTATTTTTCATTCCTTTCGAATTTCTTAGGCATAATTTTTCTTCCTAAATTTTTCCTTCTTTTTCTTTCGTTGTGTGTCCCATCTTTCTTTTTTCCTTCCTTGACTTATTATCGTCTTGCCTTTTTTCTTTAAGATTTTCCTTCTTGACGTCCTTCTTTCCTTTATATCTTTGTTCATTTCCTACTTCTCCTTAGTCTTCCTCCATCTTGGGCAAGACGATAAACAACATCCGGGTCCTGGGTAAGACGAAAAACTGCATCCGCGTCCTGGGTAAGACGAAAAACTGCATCCGCGTCCTGGGTCAGACGATAAACTGCATCCGCGTCCTGGGTAAGACGATAAAGTAGATGCGCGTCCTGGGTAAGACGATAAACTACATCGGCGTGTTAGGTAAGACGATAAACTACATCCGCGTGCTGGGTAAGACGATAAACTGCATCCGCGTCCTGGGTAAAACAATAAAGTACAGGCGCGGCCTCGGTAAGACGATAAACTGCATCTGGGTCCTGGGTAAGACGATAAACTACATGCCCGGCCTGGGTAAGATGATAAGCTATATCGGCGTGTTGGGTAAGACGATAAACAACATTTGCGTCCTGGGTAAGACGATAAACTACATCCGTGGCCTGGGTAAGGCGATAAAGTAATTGCGCGGCCTTGGTAAGATGATAAGCTAAATCGGCGTGTTGGGTAAGACGATAAACTACATCTGCGTCTTGGGGAAGACGATAAACTGCATACGCGTCCTGGGTAAGACGATAAACTACATCCGCGGCCTGGGTAAGATGATAAACTACATTGGCATGTTGGGTAAGACGATAAACTACTTCTGCGTCCTGGGTAAGACGATAAACTACATGCGCGGCCTGGGTGAGACGATTTAATTACATCGGCGTCCTGGGTAAAACGATAAACTACATCCACATCCTGGGTAAGATGATAAACTACATCGGCGTCCTGGGTAAGACGATAAACTACATCCACATCCTGGGTAAGATGATAAACTACATCGGCGTCCTGGGTAAGACGATAAACTACATTGGCATCCTGGATAAGACGATAAACTATTTCTGCGTCCTGCGTAAGACGATGAATTACATCAGTATCCTGAGGTTTTGAGGAGCGTGGAACCACCTGTTAATTTCTGGTGTTCCCAGGTCCACCCAGAACCCTGATGATGGTATCTGTCCTGGTCCCAGCAATGGACAAATAGTTACTCCCACAAAAGGTGTCAAAAAATTATGAAAGTATAAAAATTGGTTTTAATAATAGCATTACCTTTTTGGAAAAATTATTACCAGCAATACATTTTTTAAAAAGGAAAATATTACCAGCAATAACATTTTAAAAAAAATATTACCAGCAATAAATTTTTGAAAAAAAAAAAATTGCCAGCAATAAAAATCTAGTCGGAATTAAGTAACCCATTGAGGTGTTGTTATGCCGTAAAACAAAACTAGCGAAATCAAACCTAGTCTTTCTTTCATTAACAATGTTTCTTCATTCGTACAATGTTTGCTTTCTGTCTTTCCATCATTCTTTCCTTCTTTTTTCTCTCTTTGATAATCAACCGAAAAAGATACCTCTATAGTGGATTGGGTAATAAGTTTGTACCTATTTGCATATATTAAATAGAAAAGATATCAAGTGTATCGTAAACTAAGAGACAGGCCAAAAGTTGACTAATGATCACGTGTCGTATAACAAGACAATACAGCACCTTCCCCCTAAATTTTAATTTAATCGTCCCCTTCTTTCTTTACCTCATTCACATCTTTGATTATTTTTATAACAAACTAGACTACCCGTGACTCGTTGGGTCACTGACGATTCAGATTTTGAAACAACTGAAGAAAGTTGAAAGAAAAATACTTACTGTATAAACAACACTTACTTAATTTTTTTTAAAAAATCAGATTAACTTAAAAATATTTGTTTAATATGCCAAAAATATTTTAAATCATATTCTCTTGAAAATATTTTTAAATATTTAAAATATTTTCTGGTTAATGAAAGCTGAAATTTAAGTAATTTCTCTACAAAAAAAATAGACGAAACAGCAAAGCGATATCATTTTGTGTCTGTCCTTAACTTTAGAATATTTTAATTTAAAAAAAAAATAAGTTTGAAGAACGTTAAAATAAAAATACTTACTGCATAAACAACTCGTATTTTTAAAACTTATTGGCTTAAAAATATTTTTTTAAAATCATTATGCGCCGGGCGCACACACCAGGCAAGCACGCATGAATCACAGACTTTTAGTATTAGATAGATAGATAGATATGAACAGACTGGGATAGATAGATAGATAGATAGATAAATAGATAGATAGATAGATTCGAACAGACTGAGTTAGATAGATAGATAGATAGATAGATGTGGACAGACTGAGATAGATAGATAGATAGATAGATAGATAGATAGATAGATGATAGATATGAACAGACTGAGATAGATAGATAGATAGATAGATAGATAGATGTGGACAGACTGAGATAGATAGATAGATAGATAGATAGATAGATAGATAGATAGATAGATAGATTGCTTCTTTTGTGCTATCATTCCCGCATCTTTTGACTTTCATTCTTTTTTGTAATCATTTCACCCCAAGATGCAGTGAACCATTACGAGTGTAGGAGAACGAGAAGTCTTTAGAAGGAACCGTCAACCCAATCCTTAACAGGAAACAAGGGATAAACCTCTACTCCTGTACGAAAGATTCTATATACAGTTCTTCCTTTATGGTATTAACTCTATTTTTATTTCTTTAACTTCTATGGAAGACAATTCTCGAAAAGACACCGATAAACTTTTTTTATTTGCACATTTAGTGTGTCTATGTCTATTTTATGAACTCTGTTCTTAAAAATATATGCATTTTTTGTATTTTCCATAAGACTTTTTTGTCTTTTGATATTTTATATATATTATATTTTTTTATTTGTGTCGTTTTTCCTTTCATTTCTTCTCTGTTTTTCTTTTTCATATCTATTTTATTTTTACTTAATTTGTCACTAGTAAGCAAAGTCCGTAAGCTATTGAAGCATTAAGAGTTCGGTGTACAACCTCGAAACAGACAAGTTTAGATGTTAATATTAAAGGTTAATTGATTTTCTATTTCTGAAATTCTAAACATGTTCAAAATGGAATAAAAAATGATTTAACACTTCTTTCACAGCCTGACGTATTTCTGGGCAAAAAACCAGCAAAAATCATTCACCTACAGGATACAAAAAACATTCATATATATATATATATATATATATATATATATATATATATATATATAGGGATGAGAGATTCTGACATGCAGACAGATCACTGGATTTTAAAAAACATTCTTCTTCAAAAATAGCTATTAAAGACTAAATTTTTTTTCCATATATATATATATATATATATATATAAAAAATATATATATATATATATATATATTTCTTTTATAGTAAATGATTAGAATGTCTTCATACGTAAAATATTTTAACATTGAACATTAAAGGAAAAAAAAATATATTTTAACTATTATTTGTAAAATTTTGACTTTTACCTGCAAAAATACGGTAATTAAGATTTAGTAAACTTTTATTTTTAATATATTATATAAAAAACCAATAATATATTTTTTCTAAATAAATCACAACTACAAGCTTTTCAAAAATATTTTGTAGGCACCTCTCTTCTCTTCTTTTTAATATACTTTGAGAGACTTTTCTTTCGTTTTATTTAACTATTTTAACCACTACAACATATTTTCTTTTTATATATATATATATATATATATATATATATTGTATATTACCAGGTCACAATAATAATTTTTAAGAAAAAGTACACCGAAAATTTATAAAACGAAAAATATTTTTTTAAATAATTGATTTAAAATATCGTTTTCGCTACAAGGCAATAAAGTTAAAACTAAAAAGAGTCAAAATACAAAAATTATATAAGACATAAAAATAACGATTGACATTGCATTTAAATTTTTGAAGATCATTCTTCTTAGGGAAGCAAGAATCAAGAAGAGATTTCCACAAACGTAGAGTGCTCTGTGGAATTTATTATAACATCTAGTCATTTGAACTGTAAAATGATGAGGTCTTTTTGCCAAAATAGGACTGCGTTTAAATTAAGTCTTAGGTATCTTAGAGGAAAGTTCCTCAGGTCAATTACCACGAAAGTATTTATAGAAAAGGTACAGGTAAGTTACGTTTATGACTGTGGGAAAGTGATAAAAGCCGAGGTGCCAGACCAGGAATAATAACGTTGCAGATTCTTCTTTATATTTTAATATATAATCTCTAAATACACAAATAGGAAAACCAAACTCAGATATACAATAGCGATATTCAAAGCAAGTATGAATAGTAGACTTATAGATAGATTCTTCTTTGGATTTTTTTTAAGAATCTCTAATTATACCGTCTTCAGGAAAACCAGATTTCAGATGTGGTAAAAATAATATTTTTTTCAAGAACAATGTCTCAAAATGAGAAAAGTCACTTTATTATAAGGAAAAATTAATTTAATTACAATTCTAATAATCATTTTTTTTAAAAAAGAATAAACATTATTTACATTGTTCAAACTGTTGTCCACATATTTATTGTCATATTCACGACGTTTCGGTCGTTGTATGCTCCGGTCTCCTTCAGGCTATTGGAAATTTCGAGCTGGGCCTTTATTTCGTCCAGCGGGGTAAATTGTTCTACTTCCACGTGTCATGCCTCTTTCAGATCTCTCAGTTATCTCCCTTTAACTCGACTCTGCAGCAGCCAGGTACTGAACTCACAACACTTTGTGTCAAGGCACTGGATCCAAACAAGTCTTTTATCCACTAGGTCATGTCTCTTTGAGGATTCCGATCACCTGAAGAAGGCCGGAGCGTTAATCGGCTGATAGATTGTGAATATTTCAATAAAGATAAGGACAACAGTCTGAATAATATAAATAATATAAATAATTACAATATCTCATCTCAGAAATATAGACAGGTCCTGAAGAAAGCCGGAGTGTACAACGGCCGAAACGTCGTCAGTATGAGAAGAAAAGGATAACAGCCCGAATAATATAAATAATTACAATATCTCATCTCATAAATATAAACAGAAAATAAACATCTTCGAGGAGTGAAGGTAGTTAAAATAATAGCGGTGTTACCGGAATAACAGTCTTTTTGATACTCCGTTTTCTTTTTGGGTATAGAGGTCCAATTTTTCCTGTTTATTCTGTCCTTCCTGGTTTAACTAAATTCAAAAGTTTTTACGCGGTCTTATGAGTGACGAATTATTTTCCAATCTACAACCCCTTTCAGACAGATGAAACTTCACAAGACATTCGTTGCTTATCTTTATTTCCATGGAAAATGTCCTGATGAGCGACATTTCTTAGTTGAAACCTTTAAGGCTAAGACTTTCCAAAGTATGATTTCGTATTCCATTAAAGAGGGTGAAGTTCCATTCTCACAGCTTCATTTCAAGAGCCGCTGCTTTGTGGAACACGCTCCCAAGAGGATGCTTTCACGATCGCTTTAATCTTAACACATCCTAGGCCATAATTATCAGTTATTTTTCTACATACCCTAATTATTTGCACTTCCGCTGGAAAGAGACGGCTGAGCAGCACAGATATGGCAGCAATATTCCATCTTTTTGTCTGATCTGACTCTTGTAAAGATAAAGGATAGCCGGTGGAGTCAGGTACTACAAGGAGCCATATAAAGTGTTAACCATTCTCCCAGTGTCTTTTCCGATCGATCATATATATGAATTCCACTTAAGGACTTCGGTGAACTTCAACACGAAAGATTAGAAAATACAATAATATTGCAGTACAATCCTAATATCCACTGAATTCAAATCACCTTATAGGTTTTGCTTATTTAGACAGCGGTTACAAGAAAGCAATTTCAAAAACAAATCTACCTTGTATTTCTTCTCGAAGAAAGGAATTGCGACAGAAAATAATGCCCTCCTCGGGCTTCAAAATGACAGTGACACGGAACGATGTTGTGGACCTCTGTGATTTCAGGTCATTCACTCTTGGATGTATCACCCAGGGCCCTTTAGATGACGACGACACCCATCCACTTCACCAGGACAACGCGCTGTTTTACAAATCTGTGGATGTTAAGCAAACAACGACGTTTTGAACTGGGATTAGCAAACAACCCCAACACATGTTCGGACACGAGAAGCCGGCCATTAATGTCGTACTGTGATAAAACCCTTATTGTTTGATATTACAGAAATCTTAAAGCGGACAATAAGACTTTGTGTTTTCAATCTTACCACACATTGGGGTGTAAATTAAGACTAAAGCCAAACAGAGAAACCTTTATATTTACTTATAATAACCGAATCTATCTTTGAAAATACTGCTAGAAAAATGTTTTAATTAAAATATATTTTAAAAATATATTACTATATAAATAATCTGCGTGATACTGCGATAAAGGTGTAGGCCTAGAATCTTCAGAAGCTGATCACGTTATGAGTTGAGCGAATATGATATAAACCAAAAGTCGTAAGAAAACATATATATGTATAAACCAAAAAGTCGTAAGAAAACCGGTTCACATCACTGAAGTGTTGTCTCGGCGCATCTGTTTAATGCATTTACCGATCATATATATATATATATATATATATATATATATATATATATATATATATATATATATATATATGTGTGTGTGGGATAAAGATTTACCGATCATATATATATATATATATATATGGGACAAAGATATATATAAAATTTAGTAAATTAAGAACAATTTTCGGGAAAAGGATTTATGAAAATAAAACAATAAAAGTCTTAATTAATACAAAACAAAACGATAAATTAAAACTTGAAGGAGGATTTTACTTTATTATCTAAATAATTACCACAAGGAATACATCGGAGAAAGCTCAATGAATTTAAATAAAATAATATATGAACACAAAAGGGATCTCTTACAAAACAACACGTTAAATGCATTAGTTACTCACCGTAACGTGACTGACTACAATTTTTATATAATAAATCCTCCTTTAATTTAGAGAAAAACAATTAAGACGATATTATTTTAGAAAGTGCTTTACTCGCTAGATTATGCACAGTACATTTGCATGCAGGGCCTTCCAACGTTTTAACATTCTTGGCAGATTTTTGTTATCACACTGTGGAATATGTAATAATAAATGTGATGGAAACATAAATAAAAAGAAGAATGTCATTGAAAATTCCAAGGTGGGTGAATAAATGATGTGAAACTCGAAGATGGCAGTGTCACATATGAAGCATAACATAAGCCAGACACACATTGTACTTGAAACGTAATATACCTTCAGTTTACAGAGTACCCCATTTATTATTCAAACTTCTCCTTTTTTGAACAGGAGTAGAAGTTTATTTCCTGCTTAAGATTGGTTTTACGACCAATTCTAAAGATTTCTCCTTCTTTTTCACTCGCTTCTTAATGACATTAACACCTTGCTTGGGGTGATTTGATTAGAAATACAACAGTTGTTATAGGAAATCCTAAGATACCATGCAATACTAGCACCAAGAAAATCCAATCAAAAGTTGACTATGCATTGGCTGGGGGTTGCCTTAGGACTATGTCTATAGATTTCAAGGGGCATTAGGATTGTGTTTCCGTGCGCAAGGATGCGGCAATTTTTGGAACCATTGCTCTAGGGGTGTGGTCATTAAGAAATTTTTGAATGCATTGTCTGCATCTTCTTTTTTATATTTTTAGGTAAAGTGGAGTAACGGATAGCGGCTTGGAATGAGGAATCGGAGAGCCGAGTTCGAATTCAAGTCGAATCCATTACATTCCCTTACGCGTTAATACCTTTGGGAAAGGTATTAATCCTCTCCTTCTCCCCCTAGATATGGGTAAATATCAGGAGAGACATGGCTTTATGCCTTTGGACTGGTCTACCGCAAAAATAAATGACAACCTACTGCGGGAAAAAAGTCTGCCTCCTCAGTCATATATTAAAAGATACACGATCGCCTAAGCATGTATCACGCATGGCACATAATTGATAGGAGGAGGCACGGTGGAGTAATGGATAGCGGCTCGGAATGAGAAATCACAGAACCGAGTTCGAATTCCAGTCGAATACTTTACATTCACTTACATGCTTAAAACACTTGGGAAAGGTATTAATCCTCTCCTTCCCCCCAGCTATGGGTAAATAGCAGGTCAGACAGGGCTCTATAGCCTTGTATGGCAAACTTGTCTACCGCAAAAAGAAATGGCAACCTACTGTGGGAAAAATCTGCCTCGTCAGTCATGTGTCGAAAGATACATGATCGCCTAAGTATGTATCACGCATGGTACATAACTGACTGATATTTTAAAATTATCGAAATTCTTGAAAGGTTTGTAGTCAGTGATCATATGGAAAATGGTGGATGTCTTGTATCCCAAGTCGCCGAGCCTCTGGAGTGGCATCCCGGCCACATGTGGCCGAGGATTTTTATCTAACAGAATTGGTCCTCGGCAGATAAACCAGTACCAGCCGTATTTTGCTTATACGAATGTCTATTTTATCCAATTTTGGCAGTGTTGCTCTGGTTAGATTTCCGAAAAACTGTAATAGATCTTACCAATGGAGGAACACCAGACTTTCACCATAATCGTTTAGTTGTGCAATTTCCGTTTTGGAATGTGTTTTGATGTTTTGTCAGGAGGCCTTTGAGGATGAAAATCAATATTCGAGCAAGAAAGTGATCATTCGGTTTACGCAGATGTAGGTTCAAGCCCACAGCAAATGTCGAAATGTTTGTCTTTTATTTGGAACGCATTTCTAGTTTCCTTAAAAATGTCCGACATTGCTGAAATGCTGACATCAATTATCTTACAATGTTACCTGCCATTTGTTCGACCAACGTTTTCAGATGTTGATTGTCAATTCCAGATGGTTATCCCCTACCACCTTTACTTTAATACTCATATCTCTGCTGCGGAATTTACGAACACAGCGCCGTACTGTCCGGTTACAAGTGTAACCTTCACATCATGCTTTGTTAATGTTACAAACAGTTTGAGAAGCGTTAAAACCAAGCTTGAACTCATGTCACAAATGAAACGCATCTCTTCTTCTTTCATGTTCAAGATGGTGGATATTAATTTAATTTAATTCTATTATATAATTAACAAAGATGACACCTTAATTATTAGGAGTTAGCAATATATTATTGTGCAACTACCATAATAATATATTAAAATTTAAAAAAAAGATTTTTCTAAATCGGACATTATTTTCCGAACAATCTGATACTATTTTCCAGTGTATAAAGATTCTGCGTCACGTATTTGAGAACAACATTCTTATGGTGATAGATATCGAATTAACAGAGAGGACACTTTGATTTTATTAAGAGTGAGTAATATATTTTTGTGCAACTACCACAATAATATTAGGAGCTTGAATAATTTATCGCTGATTTCCAACAGATGGTGTTCCCAGAACAGCGTGCGTGTAGTAAGGCATCTATAAGGAAGTGCTATAAGCAAGCTTGAAATTCATAGCGTTAAACATGTCGGGTTTCATGCCAGAAAAAGTGTATTTGCGGGGAATTTTAATGCACTACCTTTATTCAAAAGAAATCCGCAGCCGAAGCGCACATAATTCTTGTTGAGACTTGCGACGACCATGTTCTATAGAAAGAAAGCATACAAATAGTGATCTAGACCCTTCATAAATAATGATTTTTTATCTTGAAAATAAAGATCGCTCTGGCGTATAGACAAAGTTTGAAGACGAAGAATTGAATTGGAGGCATTGCTTCATGAATACTTATGTGAGGCGCAGGCAAAACATGTAAAATCATTAGGAGTGGAACACACAACAGCTTCGAAACGTTTGAAAATATAAGGAATGATTCAAAAGCAAGGACATTGGGTGCCGTACGAGTTGAAGCCGAGAGACTTCAAACGGCGTCATGTTACGTGTTAACAGTGCTTCAACAAGCGGTGAAAAGTGGATACACTACGGTAACCCTAAGCGTAGAAGATCGCGGGCTAAGCCCGGCCATGGTTCGAAGCTTCTACCCTGAATTTGGAGGGATCAGCTGGGTGTAGTTCATTATGAGCTGCTCAAACCGACCGAAACGATCACAGGCGATCGTCATCGACTACGACTGATGATTTTAAGCCGAGAATTTAAGAAAAAAAACGGACGCTATACGAGCAGAGAAACGACAAAGTCATTTTACAACATGACAACTCTAAGCCACATGTTGCAAAACTCATGGAAACCTACTTGAAAACGCTTAAAATGGAAGGTCCTATCTCATCCGTCGTATTCACCAGACATTGCCCCGTCCGATTATCACTTGTTCCGATCGATGACACATGGCCTGGATGAGTAGGACTTTCATTCTTATGAAGATGCCAAAACATCGGTCGACTCGTGGTTAACCTCAAAAGACGTGTCGTTTTTTCCGACGTAAAATTCAAATGCTGTCAGAATGATGGGAAGTAGTAGTGGCTAGCAATGGACAATACTTTCATTGACATGTTACTTATTGACTTTTGTAAATCATGTTACGGTTTTTTGGGTATATACTATATATATAACTAGTGAGCGAGTCAAAATGACTTATTTCCCTTTATAGTCTACCAATAGAAGATTAACCAATCAGGAGCCGCAGAACACTGTATCCGTCGTGTATAAAGGCGGCCATCTTTGTTTTACCTACCGGAATGACCAGAGCCAACTTGTGAGGCGAACATGACAGACCGAAGAACTACGCTCTGCTGCGATATCCACTGCGGACCTAAAGTACGCTTTCCTACTGTCTCCGAAATATTCACTGCCAACCTCTGGATTCTATACTCGAGGATGGCCGTCATGAAAATGTCTAACAAATAAAACATTACTTTTTATGAAAAAATCTGAGAGAACTTATTCAAGGTCCTAATATATTAGAAGACAAAAGCTTTATTCTAAAATCAGACATTATTTTCCGAACAGTTGTTTTGTAGGTATTTCTCTCTGACATACTTTATCCTCTTTGAACTCATTTGAAGTCGGCCAATAGGACATTTTTGGATCCATCATTTAATAAGATAATTGTTTTATATCTTCACTCTTGTGCTTCAGGTCTTGGTCGACGTCGTCAATTCGATAATAAAGATGCATTCTGCTCTCTCGGCCGATGATTGCTAGTTTTGAGTCCAGAGAGAAAAGAACTTCAACACAGGGAATTTTAATTTATCTAGTTTATCAATGTCGACAACGTGTACACATTTATCCAGTTGATTCCCTCCTCTCTCTACTGGAGAGCCGTTTGTGAAAGAGATCACGTCTACATTGCTTGAGGTATAAGAACCAACTCCCTGAAAAATCTTTTTCTATCTATATCTTTTCCCATGCTCGTTCAGTCAATCAAAATCGACTTCCTAATTTTGTCTTTCATTTGGCCTCAAAGGTCAACCAGAGATAAACTTTATCTAAAAAATAATAGTCTTAAGGCGATAGATATAGAATTAAGAAAGTGGACACATTTATCATTAGAAATGAGTAACAACTGCTATAATAATATATTTGAACATAATGATTATTATAATATCGGACATTATTTTCCGAACAGCCGACTCTCTTTCATAGGTATTTCTCTCTAACCCAATTCATACTTTTGGAACTAAAGTTTAGCAATAGGACATTTTTGGATCCATCATTTATTAAGATAATTGTTGCATGTCTTTGTCATCAATTGAGGATTGTAAATACAATAAAAGTTTTATACGATTATAAAAACGGGTTCATTATTTCTAATCGCTCGGAAAAATATCACAAAATATAGCTGTTCATCTGAAATAATATTTCGATAAAATAACACAAAAAAATATAGACTTTGCAGAGGCTCTACCGATTAAAATTTCGTAAATCTAACGCAAAATAATAAATGAAGTGTTGTATCCTTAAAGAGGTTACAAACAGACAATGGTGGACGAATCTCCACGCTCTAGATGACTAAGGTTTTTGTAAAAGAGAATACAAAAAAGGGAATCCCAAGGGTGTAATTCCTGAGGAAGTATATCTACCAACCGTTCATATGTAGCTACTAATTTAAGTAAATTCTAACCCGTAGGCTCGGGCGATAAAAAGGGAGTAGTGGGACATTTCATCTTGCGACAAGAAGGAAGAAATGAAAACACTATATGTAGCTACTAATATAGTAAAAAGGCGATAAAATATTGAAGAAAATATTGAAGAAAGGAAATTATAAAAAGAGAGAAAGAAAGAGATAATATATAAACAACGGTGGAAAAAGAGAGCGAATAAATTTAGAATAAAGAGTGTAAATGATAAAAATACAAAGAAATAACGAAAAGAAAGACAATAAAAGAACAGAAGTATACAAATAAATAAAAGGAAGTATGAACGAAAGAAAGGAATTAAGAAAGAACGGGAAATCACTTCACGGAAATCCCCGAATATTGGAAATAATCAGCTATCAACTACACCTAGAGGATAAGCATTTCATCGGATTACACTACTTAATCCGATCATGATTGTATTTGCTATGTCATATAAGATTATTCTAAAAAGAGCTTTTATATTATGTCGTTAACATTTAAATATTTGTTTATTGTTGATAAATACGTAACCATGAAACTGTTTATGATTAATAAATACAAAGTAATATCTTTAAAATTAAGAAATCAACTCTACGGATATTTGCACATCAAGCAAGGGGATAATGCCACTAAGACGCAAGAGGGTTACTGGGAGTGAAAAGAAAACATTAGTGAGGAGAAAATTAAAACAGGATTCTGTAACACAGAAAGAGAATGATATATTAAATTTTTGAAGATTGTATTTGATAGGGGAGCAAGAAGCCATCAGAGAGTTCCACAAGCGAGACATGTGTGAGAACATTTTATAAGAACATAACTTAAGATTACATCAAGCTAATTCAACAGTAAATTGATGAGACATTTTTGCTAGTCGAGTTGTACGCTTAAATTCATGAACAGGAGGTATCAATGGGGAAATTTAATCAAAACAATTGCCATTAGAATATTTATAAGAAATGCAAAGGGAAGCTATGCCATTGTGGCAGGAAACTGACCGAAGACAAATGCCTAGGTCAGATTACACAGCAGATATTTCTTAGGATAGTGTCAAGAATGTCGGGATATATAACAGGAGTACCAGACCTGGCAGCAATATTCAATGCACAGAAGAATGGTAGATTTATAAATGTGCAAGAACTATTCTGGTGAGTAAAATTGCCTGGAACGATACAGTGAAACAGCTTTCATAGCAGCCGACATTGGAATTGTTAATCCTAAAACTGAGAAGAGGGAAAGTTGATCTTCTTTAGGTTGGCATTATCCAGGAAAATGGAAGACAATAATGGTTCTCTAAGATGACTAAAGGATAACAGTTTCATTTTAAAGATCAGCTTCTAATTTGATCATATGGAACCGATCAGACTTGGTTTAGTTTGGTTTGGTTTGTTTTACGGCATATCAACCTCAGTGGTTGATATGCCGTAAAACAGTTTAATGCCGACAAGATTGTTATTGCTAGTAATATTTTTAAAAATATATATTTCCGGTAATAAATTTTTCTTCAAAAATTTATTTCATAGAATTTTGACCCCACCCTAGGAGGGGAATAACTATTTGCACATATCTGGAACCCAAATAGGTGCTACCACGCCGGATAATGTTGGACCTGGGAACACCAGCGATTAAGTGGTTCCATGCGCCTCAAAGACTCCTGGTCAGAGACTTTGCCGTTGGATTTAATTTATCGTCTTACCCAGGACGTGGACGTAGTTTATTGTGATACCCAGGACGCCCGATCAAACTCAGGAGTAAATAGTGTCATCTGTATAAAGATATTCTATCTTTTTCCTTCTTCTATTCTTTCTTTTTTTTCTATTTTTTCTTGTATTCTTTCTTCTTTTTCGCCATCATCAACCTTTTCTCCTTTTCTGTTTTCTATTTTTTCTTTTTTTTTTCTTCGAAATAGGTTCATATATCGTCCACTCCTCACTCGATCTTTTAAATAGGAGTAGATGCTATTTTCCCTCCTTGTTGCCTGTTTAGCATTGGGTTTCCGGTTCCTTCTAAATCTTCCCTTTCTCTTCCACTTCCGGCAGCCATTTACATCCTGGTAGCATTAACACCTTGCTTCCACTCTTACATTGTTACTCTCTACTTCGAGTGTTTCTTGGGCCTAATACAATATGAGAATCATTATAAAAAAATATTTTACTATATCGTCTTCATCCGTGCGTCTCTGGCTTGATTTTGTCTAATTATCTTTTCTTCTTTCTATGCTCGCTGTTTTCTTCATATCTTATTCTCTTTTTCTTTTGTTTTTTCATTGTCTTATCTTGCTCCTCATCTCAATTTTTTTCTTTTTCGTCCCGTTTTCATTGGTTTTCTTTTGTGTTGTTCCTTTTTTTTACTTGTTTTCTTTCATAGCCTCGTTTTCATTCACGATACAGCAATGTCTTCTTTGATTCACTTTTTCTCTCCATCTTTTGTCGCAATTTTGAACGCCTTACAGTCTTCATCCTCTCATCTAATCTCTCCTTTGCTTCATCACGTTAATTATTTACATCTTTTTGTCTCTTCTTCTTCTTCTTCTTCTTCTTCTTCTTCTTTTTCTCTGTCTCTTTGCATTCTTTCGCCATTTTTTGTTTGTTTTACGTTCATTTATTTTTCTCTGCATTTTTCTAATTTGATTTATTGCTTTCTCTCTCTAATTCTCGTTTCTAGCTTCTTCAATTCCATCTTGATCTATTTTGTCACCTCTTGCTGACTGATACATAATTAGACTAATGCACTCATAGAAAGAGTCAAAATTAAGACATTATATATTTTCTTTGTACATTTTTCTTATACTTGTTTAATAATATAATGTAACTTGTTCTTTATGTGCAGATCATAGACGATCATAGCTCTCCACAATTTCCTGTCCTTCGTAAGTTGTATTTTGTTATTTCTCTTAAATCTTGTTCTACCATCCATTTACTCATGGTCACTATGTATGTTATGCGTTGTTTTCGTCTGTTTCTCTTGCCAACAATATGTACTGTGGGTATCAGCTTTTCCAAACCTTCTTTCCTCATTCAGTGCCCGAGAAATTACAACAGGCTCGTCCAGATATTAATTATGTAAATGCTCTGTTTTAATTAAACCGTATTAAACACAGTCTTGAACCCATTTGCAACAATGAATGGGCTAAAGAAAAGTCGACAGTGAGTGCAGAGAATGGAGAAGTAAATACTTTTTCACGGAAGTCCGATCAAAGGCTGTATGTTTTATTGGCCAAAAAACAGTTGCGGTTTTAAAGGCACACAACATCATCCGTCACTTATCTTACAAGCATAGTAATTACACTAACAACTAATCAACGCAAGAAAGGACAGCACCCGCTCAGAGGTTAGCAACTACTTTGCAGGATCAACAAAACACATTTATCCGATAAACTCCCATCCAAGAATCAAGTACAAAAGCAAATTATTTACTTGTATTCAAATTAACACAGACCAGCCAGCCTTTCTCCGAAGGAGAGTTTTTCAAACAATGCATGGTAGAGACAGCATATATCTTGTGTCATGGGAGCAAGAACAAATTTGAAAAAAAATATCTTATCATGTATGACAATTACATTCCATATTGAACTAATTGACGATTACTTAGACAGCAAATTAAACAAAATAGTGGAATCATTTATATTATATTTCTTGGCACTGGACGAAAGTAATGACATAAAGGACTCAGCTCAGCTTTTAATTTTTATCAGAGGGATTAATGACAATTTTTAGATAACGGAGGAGTTTCTCCACACTGCATAATCCACAAGAAAACCCTGTGTAAATCCGTATTAAAGCTTGACCAGGTAGTGAAACTAGCTGTAAAAGTCATTAATTTTATTCGGACAAGGAGACTTCAGCATTGTCAGTTTATTAAGTTTCTTGAAGAAACTGACGCCGATCATCAGGACTTGCTTTACCACTTTAATGTCCCCTGGTTCAGTTTGGGGAAACTATGTCAACCAGTGTGGGATCTCAAACAAGAGATAATCTTATTTTTAGAGCCACTTGGGAAATCTGAAGTGACACAGATTTGGCTTTGGGATTTAGCTTTTGCTGTGGACATACTGAAACAGATGAATGAGCTAAACATGAACCTAGAAGGAAAATAAAAGTTTGTGCATGAAATGTATACAAACGTCAGAGCCTTCAAAACCAAGATTTCTATATTCTCAAAGCAAATGTCAAACAAGCCATTCGCTCATTTTCCCACACTGCCTACGTTTGAAAGAGGCCCATCGACATTTAAAAAAATACAAGAAATCACTACATAAAGAATGCAGCCGCCGGTCTTCTGATTTTGACAAAATCGACACATCACTTCAGCTCGTGTCATGTCCCTTCACACAAAACCCTGAAACAATGCCACAGGAGTTTAAGTTGGAACTGATTGATCTCCAGTTTGACACCGTTTTAAAAGAGAAGTTCAACTCTCTTAAACCGGATGAGTGTTATATTTCCTTCAGCGTAGCCACATTTCCAAACATCCAGACTTAGTAGGATGAACACTAACAAAGCAACCCACAAATTCCAGTTGAGTGATGAACACCAGATCTGTTATGAGATTTGCCACAACAAATCTAGTACCAGACTTCGATTCACTGGCAAAAAAGGGTGATCAACAACACTGTCCTCTCTAAAAGTGAATGTAAGTATTAATACTGTAATGCTTTTTCTGTTTATGTCTGATATGCCTGCATCGGGTGTGGCCTGGTATGTCTCTCAGTTTTTAAAAGTCAATGTGTTCCCTGAGCCAAAATATTAGCCAGATGAAAACATTATCACTCAACTCGTGTGCGAGGTTTTTCTTAGAGATATATGTGGTAGCTACTTCTGCTGCCCCTTGTATAACATTTTTTTTTATTTCAGCAATGTTTTATTTTTGTATATGTCATATCGCCTGTCTCTGTGTCTTTGTGTAAGTGTCGTTGTGTCTGTTGACGTATGTGAATTGATGTTAATATATTGCCATTTGTTTTTGCAGAATCGATTATTTATAAGTCATATTCAATGTCAAATAATAACATTGAGTGCATCCTTCGTCATAACGTCATTTTACTTCTTCAGAAAGCCTTGGACATTTGCATAAAATTGTCGTCTGCTGGAAAAAAATGGCGGCTATTTTTGAATATGGTGGCTTCTCTATACTGTCTATTTATTTTTATTTATTTCTTGTTTTTGTTGAAGCTATCTTTTCAATATTCCAATAGCAGAACTCCCAAAGAAAATTATAAAATAATCTTCTTTCTTTATCTAGATGAATTTTTGTTTTCTACTTTTATATCTTTTATTCAAAATTGTCTTGTTATATGATTATTATAAGGTACGAAAAATAAAATCCGAGTTTTGAATAAACCTTTTACATTCTGTTCTACTATATTAGTATATTAGTAGCACAAAAAGTAGATTCTTCTTCTTTTTATGTGCCATGTCCTTTCAGGACGTAGGCGATCATGGCTCTCCACCTCCCTCTATCCTTCGCAGCTCTCAACAAGTTCCTTCCCTTTGCTTTCTCCTTCAGACCACGTTCTTAAGTCCACCAGGTATGTCACGCGTTTTTTCCCTTGTCCCTCTTTCCCTGTATTCGACACGTGAGTGTCAGATTCTCCAGACCCTCCTTCCTCTTTATGTCTCCCAGAAACTTTAGCTGCCTCTTCTTGATATTAAGAATAAGCCTCCTCCTTGTTTGCAACCTCTCTAAGATCTTATCGTTGCTCAGACGCTCGGTCCATGTATCATTAGCATCCTTCTGTAGAACCACATCTCTGTCGTCTCAAGTCTCGGCTTCATCTTTGAGAATATCGTCGAACATTCGCTGCCGTAAAGAAGGACAGATGTCACGTAACAGTTCAATATTCTTTTTTTTTATACCAAAGGTATCGTCCTGTCTAGCAGTAATCTGCCCAACTTTTGGAATGTGTCCTTTGCCATCCCAATACACCTATAGATCTCGGTGTAGCACTTACCATCCTCTGTCAAGATGCTTCCCAGGTATTTAAACTTCCGGGTCTGCTTGATTCTAGTGTTTCGGACCTTCAGATCGCATTTCGGGCTCATCTTCTTACTGACGACCATACACTCCGTCTTCTTGTAGTACTAATTCTTAAGGATTAAATTATTCTTTTTGTAAAATTTATATCAATCTCTTTCAGATTTTGAATATTTTAATATATCTCTTAAATATGAAAACAAAAGAAATTCATTTACTTTTTTGCATGAGTTATTGCTTGGTGATAATGCTTTTCAATCTAATGGCAACATTAACAGAGCATGGAGCGTTAACGATAGTTTGTGATAATGATAATGCTTCTGAATCTGCTGGCAACATTATTAGAGCATGGAGTGTTAATGCTATTTTGTGACTGGACAGTACGGCACTGTGTTTCCATATTTCATTTAAAACATTATATACCACCCATCGTGAAAATTACAAATGGCGCCAAGAGTAGATTATAATGGTCCGTCTTTTGTGTTAGCCCTTACAGTTTTCTAAATCTAGCCAGAGCATCACTGGCAATGTTTACTGAAAGCAAGAGGATGAAATTGTTATAGTGGAACACACCTATTCTATAGTTAATAGACTCTCCCACCTATAATAAGTAGGAGTAGTAGGAGTCACTCAGGGAGTTGGTCAGTCGACTGGCTGATCGGTTGAACTCTTTGCCTTCGGGCGGGGAGGAACCCGAAGGAGGCTACGCCGAAGGGTGGATTCTCTTTCGGGGAGGTAAACCGACCCTGAACCCGTTTATACGGGTTCAAATTGGTATATTTTTGGCCGAGCTCACGGGCTCGGAGATCCCACGGGCTCGGAGATCCCTCGTGCTCGGAGATCCCACGGGCTCGGAGATCCCACGGGCTCGGAGATCCCACGGGCTCGGAGATCTCACGTTTAACCGGCCTTGTGCCACATGATGCCCTCGTGGGGGTGACTAAATATCGTTGGTCAGTCAGTCGATGTCGGACGACCGTTAGTCGGATACTAAAGTATCAGCCACCACAACTAGATTACTGCGTCATTACCTATTATATCAAGTTCCTAACGTTTTGTACGTCGAGCCTATTTTAGGACCGACTTAGTACAAATACAAGCCTCCATTTTGAAACCACTCTACAACAGGAATGACCATTTATCTAAACAAAAGTACTGACACTGGGTTAATCGACGAATTCTAATTCTCTTTCACCCCAATGAGATATTTGGTTGCAATGAAGATGCAGAAACTGCATTCAAAGATTTATTGGCGCCCAAACCTTTAGAGTTTTATCGTAAAGGCGTAAATAAACTTGTGACACGATTGCAGAAATTCTTAGGGCTGCTTTTTTATTTTGACTGATTTAAACACCGTTTAAATATTAGTTCAGAAATAAAAGTTGTTACCAAATTTGCAGATTATACGATTTATTTTTAATCTTGTTATATATCTTATTTGTAAGCATATTTTGGTATTTTTTACTGGGAAAAAAGTTTTTTATATAATAATATTTTTAAAAAATCGTTTTATAAACATCCGTTTTTAGTCTCCCTTTAGTTTAACTTCATCTTTGTTAGAAATCCAATTGGGAGTCATAAGGTTAATATCTGGGTTGAATTTGTGGAGCTTCCTTGCATTTAAGACAGATAACTTTCGCCCTCCCCTTACCACTAGTCGGACTGTCTATCCTTCCGTGGCTTCGATATAGGCAGGCTCTGTATCAATTTTTCAAATGCTGTCTTTGTTAAATATTAAATTTTAAATCTATAGTTCTGATACTGAATACAGGGTTGAATAAGACTGAGATACTCGGCGTCAGCTGAGATAGACTACATCCATGATGTAATTTTGGATTACTGCTATGTAATATATATATATATATATATATATATATATATATATATATATATATATATATATATATATTTACGTGTGATAAATATATATATATATTACATTATTTATATTATTCAGACTATTGTCCTCATCTTTGTGGCCATATTTATCGCAACGTTTCGGCCGTTGTACGCTCCGGCCTTCTTCAGGTGGTTGGAATTTCTGACCCCTTTATTTTGCTCACTAGACTGTTCTAGTTCCACGTGCCTTGTTTAATGGATGTCAGTTATCAGTTATCTCATGCTAATTTCCCTCTGAAAGTTATCCACTGCCTTAACCCGGTATTGAACTCACACTCTTTGGGTCCTGTCATAGTACCTAACCAACGCCTTTATCCACTGTGCCATGAGGACATCTGGGTATGAATTTCTGGGTATTATAAACCTAATGTCTTCAACAACCATTTTTACCAGCAATTGCAATTTTGCTGTTATAATTTCATGTTTTTACCAGAGCTCATATTGCAACTTTGTTATCATTGCTTTTCTCTGGCACTCCTTATTGCTGGTTCCCATATTGTATTTATTTCTATGCTTGGTCGGCTCAGGAGATTTTTATGACCTAGAATATGTGCTAATTCCTTAAGTTTACGAATTTTCCAATCGTGCATACAAGGGAGAGATAGAAAAAGAGAGAGATAGGAAGAGAGTGAGAGAGTTAGAGAGAGACAGAGAGAGAGAGAGAAAAATGTGTGTCTAGGAGAATGTAAATACATATGTATATGTATGTATTCGTATGCAGTAGCCGACTGTTTAATAGCGTCGGTGAAGAAAGATATATATGTTGTCAAATGTAGCAACGGCCTGCTTAAAAAAGTGATGAAATAAAGGATATATGTTTTAATTTCAACGCATGACTGTCCAGACTTCCAAGTGGATCGCTCATGGGTCGTAATTCGGGTCTCGGTATATGACGATGAACACACCATCGAATAATGCATAAAATTAATTAATCAATTCTAATTTAGGTTGATTTTTCATCTCGTTATATACATATCTAGAAATCCGCTGTGAAAGTACCACTTCGCTCCTCACTATTTCACAATTAGTGACCTTATATCCCGGATAGAAGCAGTTCTCATTTCTGAATTACTCGCTAGAATAAGATGTTCGTATCCTGGTCAGGGTGGTTTCTGCTTGGTTTTGTCGAAATATGGCATCATGGCTTATCGATTCTGATAATACATCTACTTATAAAGACGGTGAAATTATGTGCTTGTTATTATCCCTTTTGTTTTAATTTATTTATTTTCTCTCACTACCAATATATGAAGCAAGAGACATGTTGTTCTGCTGACGATAAGTGAGTATACTAATGGGTTAAATAGGCATGGGTTTTAAGAATAACAGAAGTTAATGAAATATGTATTATTGTTAAGAATAAGATAGAAGCAGGTAAAATATTTGTGACGTATATAATGAAGATTTTTATTCATTTATTGTTTCATTTTTTACGGTTTATCAACCTTTCGAAGGTTATTTAAAGGCAAAAACTATTTTTAGATAGCAAGAATTTTTTTTTAAGATAATATGCAAGTCTTACCAGTTAACATACAGCTGAAAGAGAAGTGGAATCATACCTTTCCCAATGGTATTTGCGTATAAGATAAAGAACCCGACTGGAATTGGAATACTGCTTATTCTTCCATTTTTATCACTACGACTTTCTTTCATTCTTTCTTTTTTTTTTCTTTCTTTCTTTCTTTCTTATTATTATGCTGTCTTATTTTTCGTTTCTGTTTTATTGTTTTTCTCTTTCTTTCTTGCTTATTAGTATGGATTCCTTTCTTTTTTTCTTTTCTTTATTCCTTTCTTTTTCATTGTTACACCTTTTCTTTTCTTTTTTTTTTTTTCATTCTGGCTTTACCATTCAATATACTCTTTCTTTTTTTTTCTTTTTCTTTATTCTTTTTCTTTCTTTCATCGAAATCCTTTTTCTTTTTTTCTTTTTTTTTCTTTTTTTTTTCCTTATACCTTTTTTTCTTTTCTTTTTTCTTTCTTTCTTTCATCAGAAATCTTTCTTTTTTTTTTTTTTTTCTTTCTTTATTCCTTTCTTTTTCATTTTTCACCTTTTCTTTCTTTCTTTTTTTTCATTCTTGCTTACCATCAGACATTCTTTCTTTTTCTTCTTTCTTTATTCAATACTTATACCTTGCTGTCTTCTTTTCTTTCTTTTTTCTTCTTTTTTTTTTCTTTATTCTTCTTTTTCATCGTTATACCTTTTTTTCTTTCTTTTTCATTCTTGCTTCATTTTCTTTCTTTTTTCATCTTTAAATCCTTTCTTTCTTTTTTCTTTTTTTTATTACCTTTTTCTTTTCATCGTTATACCTTTTCTTTTTTTTTTTTTTTTCTTTTCATTGTTACCATTCTTTCTTTCTTTTTCATTCTTTCTTTTCATTTTTTTTCTTCTTTCTTTATTCAATACACGCTTCTTTCTTTTTTCTTTCTTTTTTCCTTATACCTTGCTGTCTTCTTTCTTTCTTTCATCGAAATCCTTTCTTCTTTTTTCTTTCTTTATTCCTTTCTTTTTCATTGTTACACCTTTTCTTTCTTTCTTTTTTCATTCTTGCTTACCATCAGGCATTCTTTCTTTTTTCTTCTTTCTTTATTCAATATACGCTTCTTTCTTTTTTCTTTCTTTTTTCCTTATACCTTGCTGTCTTCTTTCTTTCTTTCATCGAAATCCTTTCTTCTTTTTTAATATCAATCTTGTCGGTAACCTGTTCGCTTTTTGCCCCATTATCTCATATATTTTTGCTTAAACGAAAAAAAAAATTATTTTAAACAATCATAATTTTCATTCCATTCTTTAAAAATTCTGGAAACTGTCTACTCGGCTTTCTTTGTTATACTAATGATTCTCTCGTCTGCTTGCTTGAAAACACGTACGACTTCTAAATACCTAGAAAGAAAGCAAGATGGCGTCACTAATGTCATTCGTGCACTGAAAAAAAATATTCAATATACGCTAATGGCGTTCAAGAATTGTAAGAGAATCACACAAAAATTTGCAAAAGCAAAACACAAAAGAATATTCCACCAGATGATTTCGTGCCTTCTTCGACCACAGACACGATATGAAATTGAATAGTTTCTTTCTTTTTTTGTATCTTTTACAAAATGACTTCATGATGTTTTCAGATAAATTAAATGAAAATATCAATAAGTATTTAAGTAATGGATATTTTGCTTTTGAAAAAAAAGCTAACAATTGTCATAATATACATTTTTAAGTCCATTTGGTTTCTATTTTGTTTACATTGTTAATTTTTTCTTGTTTTAAATTACTGAGTTCCTTCTCGTGAATACGACCCTTGTCTATTTTCATAATACAGAAATAATATAATAAAAGTAACGATTAGAAAGACTGATATAAATGTGAGATAGAATTCGAAATAATTCCGCAATTCTCTTCCAAAAGCGTCTTGTGGCTAACGAATTGTTTCCCACCCTCAAACTTCTCTCACACCGGCAGGATATGGCGACATTCTCACAGGTTCTATCTCTACTTCTATAGAAACTGCTCAGACGAACGACATTCCTTATATGCGCCAGATCTAACCTTCATTGTTAGGACCCGCTATGCCACTTACACTGTAGCAAGCTACCCACATTCCTTCAGTATTCCATCAGTGAGAAATTCCACTCCAACAGCTTCTTCCTGCGAACTATCGTCCTGTGAAATAAACTCCCAAGAGGATGTTTCCCCGATCTGTACAATCTTAACCTGTTCAAGTTTAGTGTTAAACGTGATGATCCTTTTGTGATATCAACGAACACTCGTTGCCACGTTTGCGATGTCACCGAATACTCGTGGTCACTTTCGTAATGCTCATTGTAGTAGAGACTTTGTAATTGCAGTTACAACTATAGTAACGCCGTTGAACAATACTGGTGTCAGCCGCCTTCGAATAACATTTGCACTAATAGTACTTGCTCGGTAATACAAGCACGAAAAGTAACCACCGTACAGTAATCCGAATAGAGGAATAGTATAGAGAATAGCGGTCGGTATACTAATAGAGGATAGTATAGAATTAGTGATCCGAATAGAGGAATAGTATAAAGAATAGCGGTCGGTATACTAATAGAGTATAGTATAGAATTAGTGATCCGAATAGAGGAATAGTATAGAGAATAGCGGTCGGTATACTAATAGAGGATAGAATAGAATTAGTGATCCGAATAGAGGAATAGTATAGAGAATAGCGGTCGGTATACTAATAGAGGATAGAATAGATTTAGTGATCCGAATAGAGGAATAGTATAGAGAATAGCGGTCGGTATACTAATAGAGGATAGTATAGAATTAGTGATCCGAATATAGGCAAACGACTCCCAAGTTGATGCATCTCCGATCACTAAAATCTTAGCCTGTTCAAAACTCGTGTTAACTGGTATTTTCCCCAAATATGCCCCAAACCGTATCTCTTACTGTGTAAACCTCTAACTTACCACCACTTTATTCAGTACGAGAACAACTTAACGACATGCAAGCTAAGAATTTTCGTCGAATTTTTTTTTAAAAACAAATAAAAACAATTTATTAAGGATCATTTGTTGTTCATAATGACGGTCGTCTTGAGTAGAGAATGCAGAGTTTAGCAGTGAATATCTCGAAGACAGTAGGAAAGCGTTGTTCAGGTTAGCAGTGGATATTTTGGTAAAAGTAGCAGAGCGTAGTTCGTCCTTCTGTTTCTCTTCGCCTGACAAGCTGGAAATGGACATTCGGGTAGAGTAAACAAAATGGCCGCCTTTATACACGACGGATTGAATGTTCTACGTCTTCTGATTGGTTAACCTTCTATTGGTGGACTATAAAGTGATTCAAGGCATTTAGACTAACTCACTAGTACATATATATATATATATGTATTTTACATATACACACAAAAAACTGCAACATCATTTTTAAAACATAATTTTGTAAAACTGAATAAAATTATTTACACTGTTTAAATTGTTTGGACTATTTTTATGATTTTTGTTGCAATATTCACGACGTTTCGGCCGTTGTACGCTCCAGCATTCTTCAGGTGATTGGGATTTTGAGCTGAACCCTTTATTACGTTCATCGGGATAGATGGTTATTGTTTTACGCTTCTTCAGGATGTCTCAGTTTTCTCCCTATAAGTCAACTCTCGAAGTTTTTCTTCACCAATGCAGTAGCCGGGTATTGAACTCACAACTCTTTGTGTCAAGTCACAGGATCCGACTTATCGCTTTTATCCATTGGGCCAAAAGTGTTGGTTGGATCATCGATTAACTTGACACAAAGAGCTGTGAGTTTAATATCTGGCAAGTGCAGAAGAGTCGTGGTACAGGGAACTAGAACAATCTACCTCCGTGCGCGAAATAAATCCCAGTCACCTTAAGAAATGTAAATAGATTAATAAATAAATGTCGCTTTCTTTAGAAAAAAAAAAAAGAAAAAAAAAAGAAGAAAGTGTAGAAAAATCACGTGGTAGAGATAAACACTCAGTTGTGGAGCAAGCTAAGTGAATAATAATCCAACCTTTAGAAAGAGAGCTATTTATGTTGCCATGGAGCATCTCATTGTGCTAAAGTGGGATAGTCCATTGCTTGGGCTGTGATTGGCTGCTGGTACCTGAGTGGAGGTATTTCTATATAAATACCAGCTTGATTCATCAGTTAGTTTGCAGGCTTTGTATTAAGTTACAACCTGCTTTATTTTTGTCTGCCAGCTGGACGCTAGCTGGGACCTTTACGCCGGTAAGTGCTGTTTATTATTGTTATTCTACAGAAAGAAAGAAAGAAAGAAAGAAAGAAAGAAAAAGAAAAAAGTGCACAACTTAAAAAACATCAAACATTGATGCAGTCAAATTGGTTTTGAACAGACTATTATATCTTTGACCAGTGTTTCTTAAACGTTTATAGGGACGGGAAACCTAGAAGCAAGTGAAAATATCACGGTACACTTAACAAAAGTTTTGAAGGGTATACATTTAAATGTTATCAAATAAAGCACGAATATGAAATGACTTTATTTCGATGTATCTATTCAACGTTGTATGCAGCTTACGCAGTATGAAACCTATGGCTCGTATTTTTTCACGATTTCTTCAATGTTTGGCCGTATGTACGAGAAGCAAATCTTCATTTCTTCTTCAGTTGAGCGTAGTCATTCTTGCTTTTATTTTTTATGTTATTGTTGTGACCAAGTAAATGTTTAAAGAAATAACAAAAGTGTTGAAACTTGACTAATGCATGGAATAATAATGCAACACAAAATGTACTTAGAACAAAATGTATTGAAACAAGAAAGTGTACACAATATTTACATATAGTCTTTTGTATATTCCTGGTAAGACCGTTCCTGGAGAATGTGTTGACTGAGTCGCAGTCGGGCAGAGTCTCTGGTTGAATCTCTTGATTCCTTCCTCTCTTCCCGGTACTAACCATATTTATATGGTCGGTACTCCACTATGCAAATTAGGTGGATCCTACCACAACAAAAAGAAGTGTTACAGCTATAACATATATTAACAGTACAACGGAAGTACACGACTAGTGAGTATATGTCCGTTGACCCAGCGTTCAATCTATTCGACCAATAATATTTAGCCCCAACCCCACCCCCAGGAGGGATATATGTGGCACAAGGCCGAGTTTACCGCGGGTTCACCGATCCCGTAGTCTAGCCCAAAATATTCCCTTACAACCCGCATAATTGGGTTCAGGGTCTCTCTACCTCCCTGGACGAAACTTTGCTATTCGGCAAATCCTCGACCGGATTCCTCTCTACTCGAGGCAGAGAGTTCGACAGATGAACAATCTATGCGACTGTTAATATTTAACAGTCCCCTCGAAGAGGGATGTATGTGGCACAAGGCCGAGTTTACCGTGGGTTCTTCGAGCCCGTAGGCTCGGCCAAAAATATTCCCTTAGAAGCCGTGTAAACGGGTTCAGGGCCTGTCCGGACGAAACTTTGCCCTGCAGTAAAGCCTCCTCCGGGTTCCTCTCTTCCGAGGCAGAGAGTTCGACAGTTGAACAATCTATGCGACGGTTAATATTTAACAGTCCCCCCCACGATGGTGTATTTGGCACAAGGCCGAGTTTACCGTGGGTTTTCCTAGCCCGTAGGCTTAGTCAAAAATATTCCCTTAGAACCCGCATGAACGCATCCAGGAACTGTCTACCTCCCCGGACGAAACTTTGCCCTGCGGCAAAGCCTCGTTCGGGTTCCTTTCTGCTCAAGGCAGAGAGTTCCATAGTTACGGACAATCGATGCGACTGTTCCCCCAGGGCCTTCTCTCCTACTAATCTTATAGTAGTCGGAAGAGTCCAACATACACTCTTTAGAGGGAGGACACCACAACAGTTATTTAGGGTAGAGAAGTTGAACATTGCAATTAAACTTATAAAGACTTTTTAGCTAATGTGGGATATCCTTTTTAGTATTGAAATCCCAAATTTATCAGTGGGTACCGATCAATGTTTTATTTTGAGACCTCGATCCCTAGACATAATGAAAATAGTAATTTGAAAAAAAAAGGTGAATAATTATTCAAATACTAATGCGGGAACATTACCACATACATATAATAATTAAGAAATTCTTCGAATCTAGAAGAAACCTCAACAGAATTCGGAAAGCACTGAACGGCCGTTTCGTACTATTTTTGGGACTCATCAGCATTGATCATCCACTACCGAGTATTGAAACCGGGACAGTTACGACATCAGGCAAACGTCGAACTAACTGTACTAACAGGACTCGGCGACGGAGAAATAACGAATTAGACTCTATATAGCGGCGCTAGATCACACATGGAACTCATCCAAGTTTACCTTAGCCATAAGACTGTGCCCCCACGAGCCACGACTACTCTCCCTAAGCCACTCCATTCAGAGCATTAGAAGCCGCTCGAAGCAATGATATACAAGTGATAGGAATTATTAGGAGGATTTGAGATAATCATAATTATTTAATTCATTGAGAATAGAAGAAATCTCAACAGAATGGAGAAAGCACTGGACGGCCGTTTCATGCTTTCTAACACAGCGTAGAATGTATATGTACACGAGTCCCTCAAGCTAACTGATTATATTGTCAGTTGGGATATTTCCCATGTGTCAGTATAGGGATTTCTCTAGAGCACATATTGGGAAATAGAGAGACTTATGTATTTCTGAAGTTTCTTATAAAGGTTCATCGATTGTCCAGTATGATGTAATCTTTTTTGCTTGACACCATTGCAGTTCAATACAAAAACCTTAACTATTATATTCTGCTATGAACATCTTAACCCTTGCAGGTTGAACTTCCAAGTGCTATGCCTTGACAAAAGGGCAACCTTGTGATTTCACCCCAGCTCAACCGATCTTATATTGTTTCCCAACATTTCGGCACATCAGTGCCACAAAGCTGGTCTCTTAGATCCTGCCTTTGGCCACATTCAACAACGTACTACTGATTTCTTCGCCATAACCCTGGCAGGCGTGGCTTCCGGACGGTATTAATTGGCAAACGACCACTAGTAATAGGGTCTCTGGGCGACATACATTCATGGTTGCTGTTCTTGTGGACTGATTGATTGCTAAACACATATAGTCAGTCCTGTTATTTGAGCCATAGATGGAGGAAAAAAAAAACGGAAATATATCACATAAATATTTATATATTTAGGTGTACACTTATAATTTATGCTCAGTATCGCAGTAGAACAATGTTTATATGAGCATTGTGGACATAGCAATCAACACTGCATTGTGTCTATTTCACTGCATAAACGATTATTGAACCATCTGTTAATCTCTTATGACAGGAAACTAACATTCACATGAAAGTTACTATGTTGATTACTAAGCCAATGATATATATATATATATATATATATATATATATATATATATATATATATGTGTGTGTGTGTGTGTGTTTTGTGTGTCATTAAAAAGAAAGAACAGTAAGATATATAATCCGGTTTTCTTATTGATATTTTTATTTTTACAAAACAGTGCTCAATGTAAATTTACAGAGCATAAATTTTATAAATTAACTTGTTTAAAATATGTTTTTTCGCTATACAGTAATAACCCCGTTTCAAAAATGAAGCTAAAAACTTCAAATTGAATTTTTGTAATTAAATTAAAAAACATTGCTTCCATTTCATCTTCAAGCGACTATTGGAGTAACTTATTTTTAAAATTTACTGAGTTTTAAAGGCACAGAAAAATTCATAATTCACTATTTCCAAGGATACAGAAACCAATCATTCAGACAAGCGGTTGTAGCGTTTTCATTTTTATTAATTTTTGTTATATCAGTTAATAGTTACGTTCGAAAAAAAGGGTTAAGTTTAGGAGGTTAGGGATGTATTTTTAAAAGAATTCTGACATCCGTTAAATGTATGTATATATATATATATATATATATATATATATATATATATATATATATATATGCATACACTGCATACACTTACGTGCTAATACCCTTGCGAAAGGTATGTATCCTCTTCATCTCCCTCCAGCTATGGGTAAAATAGCAGGACAGACTGGGTTCTATAGCCTTGGATGGCAACTGGTCTAGGAGAAGGACAACTCTGAATTCAAAACCTGCGGAGGGTCGTTTGGGAACCTTGTGGCATGCATTCGGTGCACCAGGTTTCTGTATTCGTCCCTCCAAAAGTGTGGCTGGTCCTGCACAAGGCCTTCACCACTATAAACAAATCTCATGTGCCGGTGTCAGGGATGTCGGTTCCTGGGGACTTATCGGCCTGACCCTCATACGTCGAACGCGACGGGAGAGTCGATTATATATATATATATATGTGTGTGTGTGTGTGAACACTTACTTATTTATATTTATTTATTTGATTATATATATATATATATATGTGTGTGTGTGTGTGTTTGTCTTTACTCAAGTATATTTCATTAAATAATATAAACGTATTATGTCTATTTACTTTTATACTGAACCTTTCCAGTCGTTTAATCAGTTTGTTGATGTTAAGTTGAAATTCATCAAGGAAGATTCCGTAGTTTATGTTAACCCAAATACTTTCGATCTCCTCCGAGATACATAGACTTGCAGAAAAACGCTAAGATATCTGAAATTCAATACCGTCCGAATATTAAAAAACAAAACATTAATACAGTATATGATAAATTCATTAGTATATGCTCAACCTTTGACCTAACTGTCGTAGAATTAGATTTCTACATTCTCTGTTTTAAACCTGTTAAGAGAGGATCATAGCTAAGTGATATTTAGCTACCCGCCCACGAGGGTTACATATGGCACAAGGCCGGGTTTAACCTGGGATTTCCGAGCCCGTAGGCTTGACCAAAAATATTCCCTCTTTGAACCCGCATAAACGGGTTCAGTGGCAGTCAAGCAACCCCTTTGGCGGAGCCTCGACCGGGTTCCTCTCCGCCCGAAAGCAGAGAGTCAGACTGTTACTTAACCCGGAGCCGAGTTCCAAGCTAAGTATTCTCAGCTTGTTCTGATTCCATTAAAATCGTCTCCAGTGTTCACTACGAAACAACGCTTTCTGATTGGTCCATAAATAATAATGTCATTTTTCTGCCTACTTCCGCACAGTTGACCTGGAGTTGACCTCCAGTTTACCTCTTCAGATTTCAACGACGCGCCAAAAAAATGCAAAGCTTCTCAAGCTCCCACGTGATTAAGAAAACAGATAAATATGAAACTTCGACGCGACTTGTAGTCCTTAAAATAATCAACTCGTCACACGAATCCATCAAACCCAACTTCCTAGCAAAAAGTTAATTTAGCCCGGCTTGTGGAATTCAATTTCTTTTCAACATCAACTCATCTCGTGACAAATTCAACTAAGACGAGATTTATAAACGAACTCACTCAATATCTTAACATAAAGGAAATCGTAACTATATCAGTCGAAGCGAGACAACTCTACAGTAAGTCAAGTAATCTATTTCATTCAATTTCACCATCAACATAAACTGTTTAATTCCTTACTAGATCTGTAGCATAACACTTTTTATTGATCAAACAACCAAGAACTCTAAAGTGTTTTAAACAACTTTATTATATCGTGTGTACTTGTTATATAAAAATATTTTTTGTTAAAACATATCTGACTATTTGATTATTTCTCTTCTTGTTGTTGTCTTTGTTTTATTTGATTTAGTAAAAATAGTAAACAGTCAGTTTAATTTTTACTTGTCACCGATACAGACTGGCTAATCCACTAATTGTCATCTTATAAACAATACAATAGATTGGATAAAAAGCTGATATGTTACATGAAAATATACAAAGGTTTATAGAAGGACAACTAGTTAAAACACATACAGATGTTCGTGACATTTTAAAAGCCGATGCTTTAAAACACAAACACGATAAAGGGCAAAAACTCTTTCGCGCTCTTAATAAAACAATTAAAGATCGCTTCTAAAGAATCACGTAACCAGCATCATCTTCATCGCCTTGTCTTTTGCAATCGTCGTGAGGGGATCCAAATGTAGAAGTCAGATTGAATCTCATTCACAACAGTCTATCAACGGCAGCCATCAGCAATTCTGGTATAGTTATACTTGTCCATTGTTTGACATTGTTCAATCAATTTTGGCTTTGGCGTCCTTTCCTACGTCTATCTTCAACGATGCCTTGCATGATACTCTAGCACAGGCTGACGTGCCTTGTAACGTTTCCAAAGCACGCCATTTTCTTCCGTTTGCCAGTGGCGAGAAGAGGTTTCTTTTTTCTCTCAAAAATTATTCGTTTTATGTTCCCAATAGAAGATGCCAATGAGTTTTCTCATAAATTTCTTCTCAGTCGCTTATATCCTTCTCTCTGTTTCTGCCGACAGGGTCCACGTTTCACATCCATATAGGAGAATGGAGACTACCAACGATTTGTACAGTTTGTACTTCGTTTGAAAGCTGATTTTGCTCCTCCATATTATTGCCAATTTGGTCGTAACAATTTTCATATAACTATACAAATAGGCGGATAAAACCAATATTAAATTAATTCGGATTATAATTCGAAATTAAAGAAAAGACTCGATGATCATACTAAATTTTAAAAAGTTGACGAAAATCCTACTAACCTAAAATTCGTGACCGAAACTATAAAACACAGACACGATAAAGAGGAAAATACTTTCGTGCGCTTAATGAAACTATTAAAGATGGCTGCCAAGGAATTATGTAACCATATTCATCATCATCATCATCATAATCACAATCGTTTGACTTTTGCAATAGTAGTGGATAGGATCTGAATGCAGAAGCCACACTGAATCTCCTCGACAACGGTCTATCAACGGCAGCCATTAGAAATTCTGGAAGATTCAAAAGTCAACAAAAATTCTATTAACAAAGTGAAATTAAAAAGTTAATAAACTGATTACAGCCAACAACTCAAAAGATAACTTCAAACTCCCCTAAATAATCTACAAACCTGGATACATGTATGGAACAATAAAAATGCATAAACCTAACTTCTCTCTCCGTAATATCACATACTAAATCCCCACTCCGGTTTATCAATTAAGCAAAATAATTAACAAACACATTACACCATACATACCTAATAAATACAGCATTAAATCAACACGCAAACTAATTAAAAACACACAACCTAATAATGAAACTTGATGATGACTGTTTATTTACCAATATATCAGTTAGAGAAACGACTGATATAATTATAAAGAATATTTACAACAATCTATCTCTCCCTCCATTAAAAATTAAAACTAACATATTACAAAAAGTACCCTTGACTTATACAACTGAGGTACCCTTTTATGACCATCAAAATAATATCTAAGTACAACGTAATAGTGTTTCCATGGGTTCAGTTCTTGATTAAAAACGAAGACGAAATATATGAATAACAAGAAAATTTTCAGAAAAACCCCGTTCTTAACTTCTCCCAAAATGCTTTAAAAATAAGACAAAACAGATTTTAAAATTCTAACAATTAAAGGCAAATGATGTAAATAAAATAAGTAAACACGTTTTAAACGGTTACATTTGTAAATACGAAGTCCAGATAACTCTCTAAAATATCTAGATTCCATTTGTTACTGTATTTATGTTACAAACAGGATGTGATACTGAAATGAAAAAAGATGAACATATTTTCGATTCAAAAAATGCTGTGTTTTGTGGATGCTCAAGAAATTCTCATCTACAAAGATGATTACCCGAAGAAACTGTGAAGATGTCTATTTAATTCTAGGACTAATTTAACAACTTGTGTATAGTATGGACTGGAATTCTTTCTAAAATGTTGAATATCATGAGTCGGGAAAGTTATAAATAATGATATTTAAGTATTACCGTGTATTTGGGGAGATTGCATAATCAATAATCTCAAAGCAAAACTAAATTCTTATATCGCTTAAACCAGCAACACTAGAAAACTTGTTTAGAAATTTAAAAATACACAAACACGGACATACAGGCATTTGTCTGCCGCACATATATATATATATATATATATATATATATATATATATATATATACTTTATGCACTTTTTTAGTTGAAAAACATTAAAGGCAATCTTTGTTGGTATTATTATTATTATTACTATTATTAGTAATTGTAGTATGCGTATTAATAAAGATGGTAGTAGTATGCATATAAAGATATACATTTTTGCAGATGTTTCTACCAATTAATATATATATATATATATATATATATATATATATATATATATATATATATATATATATATATATTTCTTTATATATATATATATATCATAAAATATTCGCACAGTTTACCGACATACAATCGCATAATACTTAACAATTTATTCGAAAATAGGCAAAAATGCAATAAAAAAATGAATCAGACAGATATTATCAGTTCTTTTGATCCAATTTGATTATATATATATATATATATATATATATATATATATAATAAATTAATTGATTTAAAATCTGTTTTTTTCGCTACACAGTTCTAACCATGTTTCAAAATGGAAGCTAAAAAGCCCTGAATTTAATTTTGTAATTAAATTAAAGACATTAGTTCCAATTCACCGTCAAGCGAATTTTGGAGTAACTTTTAAAATTACTGGGTTTTAAAGACACAGCTAAAATCATAATTCACGTTTCCAGTAATTTTAAAAGTTTTTAAAAATTTTAAAAAAGAAACATATTTAAATCCATCAATTTAAATGCTCTGTAAATTTACATTGAGCACTATTTTGTAAAAATAAAAATATCTATAAGAACACCGGATTATATATCTTACTGTTCTTTCTTTATATATATATATATATATATATATATATATATATATATATATATATATATATAGCTTACCCTTTTACACAAGACCTGGAGCGTCATAATAAGAATGAGATGGAAACTATTCTTCTCTAACCAAAAGAACGAATGATATAACTTAATGGATGCCGAGCCTTTCGGGTTTAAGTCCCAAAAAAACACCTCCATGTGACAATCTATTACTGGACTTCGAAATATGTTTATTCTCCGTAATGGAAAAAATTACATTCGCTAATATTATCAAACATCTATAGTAAAAACGCTAAAGGACATTGCTGTGATAAAAAAAACATCGATAAAAAAATTCAAAGAAGAATCATAAAAAACAGATGAGACAGTAACCATTACATACTCGAGGCGGATATGTAACATAAAGCTGTTAACAAAGAAGTTATTATGTTTCATAAAAATGCATCCGATAACTGAGAAAATAGCATCAATAATGAAGCCAAGAATATAGGCACTGAACTTGATAATAGGATCCATCAATTCCACAAGCAACAAGCTTTTACCACAGTTAATGATCATAAGGCAAATTTCCTAAACATCCCAATACTGATTACTCAACCCAACCTAAAATAATATCGGTAAAATCATCAAAAACATCCTTGAAAAAAAAACAGGAATGCACCAAAAATGCTCTGAAAATTAACCAGTGGCACAAAACAGCTGAAGCCATTGAATGTCTTATCAATATAAAAAGGAAAATGATGTACATTCATCCAATCTGATACTCGTGATTTTACCCGTCCATCACCGAGTATCAGCTAATGCAGCCGATAAATCTAGCTATAAACTACTGTCTTATTAGCGATCGCGAAATAAATATCAAAGCAAACGCAAAAGCCTATACTTTTCCATAATGGTTATCTGTGGACCAAAAAATGAAATCCGGAATTTAGTGTTGCTATGAGAGCATAACGGAGGTATGTGAATTAGTTGTAATTCTATTATTATGGCGACTAAGATTTATTTTCGACATCAAGGACACCGGACTCTATAGAGATGAGTGTCATTCATCTTCGTAAAATTACCCCACGAAAGATTGACCGATTGAGAAAGAAATTGAGAATTTTTTTTAAAGATCACAAACTAGATATTTTCACCACTACCAATGCTAAAGGGACTAATTTTCTCAATGTAACTTTAAACCTGAATAATGATTATTATAAACCATGCACAAAGGATATATATGGCCATAGATACGTTAGAAAATAATCAAAACACCACCATAAAATGCTAGATAATTTACATAAATCATCCCAAGGAATAAAAGGAAATATTTTATAAGTCAAAACTTAAATATATACACGCTTTAGAACGAAGTCATCATAGAGTAAATTTACAGTATTTAGAAATAAACGAAGAATGTAAAAATAAGCAGAAACGCTGTAAACGCAATATTATATGATTTAATCCACCTTCTAACCGTAATATTAAAATTAATATCGGATTTTTTTCAAATTTACTTCATTAGTACATTAACCATTCATCAAACTAATAAAAAGAGTTTTAACAAAAATAATGTTAAAATCAGCTATAGCTGCGTTAATAATATAGATACATTCATCTCCCATCATAAAAAAAAATCATATTAAACAAATATATTTCCAACAAAGTAAATTCTTCTAAAAATAAATGCAACTGCCGAAAAAACAGGATGTGCCACTTAAACGGTCAATGCATTGCCAATAATATTGTATACCGAGCGAATACATTCTGGTAACGATATTAAATTTTATTTTGGTTCCACGGAAAACCCTTGGACATTTCGTATTTATCATCATCGAATGAACTTAAGTAATACAATAGAATACCTGCTCTCTCCAATTATTTCTGGCAAATAAAGAATGATGGCATCTTACGGTCAATCAACTGGGAAATTATATCTCGAGTCCAGGCATAAGTGAAATAAGTGCAATTTATGTTTGGTTGAGAAATTCGTTAAATTAAAGTGTGCATGTATAAATTTCCCTCTACTTATATAAATGAGATGATACGAGTCTTCTCATTTCCTAAATTCTGAATAAAGGTTT